>CAUEHQ010000466.1:0-19335 GCA_958510825.1 Brachypterus glaber
CCCCCAATTTTAGGATTTGATATGGCCATATACTACAAAATAATATAAAATGATTAAAAAATAAAATAAACATAAAAGAAAACAAAATAATTATAAATAAAATAAAATGATTAGGTCACTTGTAAGAAACAAAGGCGTCGCCAAGTGGCGATTTGTGTAGAAACCCAAAAGCAGTCCGAAGATACAAACGCTTTGACAAAGCGCTTTGTGGAAAACATTGGAACTAGAAAGTAGCCGCTTCGCAAAACAGGCGAGCAGCTTGCGTCTCAGAGCATCCAGGGTATCTATTCGGGCAGAGGCAAACATTTCCGAGGCACTACTATAGCGCGGTAGTCTATGGATAATGCGACATGCATCATTATAGCATACGCGAAGAATTCGCCACGAGGCCACCGTATGATCAAGCCAAATTTCACCACAGTATGCGTTAGAACAAAATGTCCTGAAAAGAGAGTTCTTAACTTAGACAGAGCACTTAGAGAATTTTCTAGCTAGCATGTTAGCGCGGACACAAATGCTTTTCTTGTGACGCTGAATGTCCGAGTTGTCACTTAGCATATCATTGACAACGTGACATAGGTACTTGATTTCGAACACGCGTTCAGCAACAGGGTTATTTAAACAACAGGAGGAACACAGATGTCTTTATAATTTGTAGACTTGAACACTAAAACTTTACTCTTATCACTATTGTATTTAAGAGAATGTGCACGGTGTTCTAGAAGAACTTTTAAATGATATGACAACCTAAGCACTCCATCCAATTTTTTTTCAAAACGGTCCATCCGTTCACGATACCGGGTGTCTCACCAACTAGGTTCTTGACAAGTTATATCTCCGTTATTTGAAAAGGTATTTTTTTTTTGTAAAAAATTGCGTTTAATGGGAGCCAAAAAACATTTTATTGACTTATTAAACCCCCCCCCCATTGCTTACTCACTCCCTTGTAACCACCCCACCCTCTGATTTTCAAATAACACCTCCCACCCCCATTTTTATCTAAGAATATCAAATTACATTTCATTTTGAATTAAACCATGTATTATAAATAGTATCTTATTTTTTTAAGGGGCTTCCAATAAAAATTATTATTTAGTAATAATAATGTCCCACCAGGTTGTATATGGGATATACCTCCGTTATTTAAAAATATAAAATAGTTAAAAAAAATAAAATTAAATTGGAGTCAAAGTAGAATTTACTGACATATGCAAAACTACCCCTTATTAACCCACCCTCTTGGAACCACCTCCAACTAGTTTTTTAAATAGCACTTCCCTATTTTACTAAAGAATATAAAAGCACATTTCATTTTAAATTTAACCAGAAAATTTTCCAAAAACTTACGTTAAATTGTACCCAAAAGAAAATTGATTAATATATTCAAAACCAACTCATAACAACCCAGTCTCCTGGAACTACCCGAAATTTTGTTTTAAATACCACCCTTCTATTAATAAATAATAACACATGCCCACAAAATAAAAAAAGTGGGCTGTGCTGGGGTTGAGACCTAACTATTCTTATGTATTTTGGGATGCTGAATACGAATCTGTCATAAAAAAAGGCACTTCGTCTGCTTATTTTGTTTCTACACTGAAAAAACTGTCTGGACCCACAAAAAAAAGTGGTCTGTGCTGTGGTTAAATATATAAAAAAAATAACCGTCAACCCCCCCCCCATCACCCCCCATGCGGCTAAGTTAACTCTGAAGGGCCCTCTCTGTTAAACCCACTTAGAATAAACTTAGAGAGCTGAAATTTGGTACACATGCTTTTTACCCTAACAAAATAATTAAATATAAAATTTACCCCCCAACCCTAAAATATCAAAAACCTTTTTTTTTATCCACGTGAGTTAATTTAAAATTAAAATTGGGTTACGTACTCATCCCATAATAATAAAATTTTACTATAAAAAAAACAACCGTCAACCCCCCCCCATCACCCCCCATGCGGCTGAAGGGCCCTCTCTGTTATACCTACTTAGAATAAACTTAGAGAGCTGAAATTTGGTACACATGATTTTCTAACCCTAACAAAATAATTAAATATAAAATTTTACTATTAAACAAATTGCTTTTTAATAATTTTGTTTCAAAAGCTTGTCCCTATATGATAATTTTAAGTTACACCAATGCTTTTAAGAGGTTTTGAAACGTTTACTTAACTTTTTTCTTAATTTTTAACATTGAAAATAAAAAAATCTCCATTTTTATGTATTATTTAATTTTAGTAATATTTGATAATTAATAGTTTAGTAGTTTGAAATATATATAAAAGCCATCTTATGATGGATATACAAGTATAAGTACAAGTATAATAATAAATAATTGATTACGAATACATTTAAAAATAGTAGTTTGAAAAAAACATAAATACACTTTAAATATTATCGCTCAAAAATTCCTGGTAAGCTTTTTCTGCTAATACTTCTTTTATTTTTTTCTTAAACTGTACCATGTGCATACGTCTATAGATGTCCGGCAGCTTTTTATAAAATTTAACTCCTATGTAAGTAAGAGATTTTTCAAATTTTGATGTGTTATGAAGCGGTATACATAATCCATTAGTGCGCCTAGTTTCATATTCACGAAGGTCTGAATTTCTGCTATACAAGTGCATATTTTCCCTAACCACTACCAGGCATCTATAGATATATACACACGGCACTGTTAGTATATTTTTGTTTTTGAACGTGCCCCTACAAGATTCTCTGTATTTTAAGTCAAATCTTTTTTTGTGAAATAAAAACCCATTCACAATTGGTTGCATACCCCGAAAGTATTATATTATAACTAATTGAACCTCTAGGTAAAAACTGTATGTTACGCATATGATTTTTAATAAAAAAAACATTATTTTTAATAATATCTACTTTAATTAAATACTAATGGTCCTCAAAATTTAATTTTAAGTAATTTAAAAAATTACCCCCTATAATATTCTATATAATAATATTTTATGTTGCGCCTATGATCTTGAAAACTATAATTTATATTTTTTAAAGTTATTTTTTTATTTTAAGTACAAAAAAATATATATTATTTTTTTAAATTTGTTTTTAAAGCCAAATTTACTCTACCACTGCAGTTTATCATGCACTAGACCCTTTTAGAACTGAAAAACAGGGACGCAGACATGGGAAATTTGGGGACTTTTTTTTGGCTAAGTATTACTTAACTAACATATCTAACATAAAATATACCGTTAAACCGCCATTCCGTGGTAAAACAATAAAATGATTGGACTAGAAGGGAGGCAGGGGCATAACCATGAGAGAGCATTGAAGAAAAACAGCGCTAGAATAGAGTGCAAGATAGGGCGAACGTTAATTATATGTTCTGGGCAAAGACCATCCAAACCAGCGGCTTTACCTCGCTACATAATCCTCACCGGCTAAGCTAATCAGGTAATTATCGATGATTTTCATATAAATTACCCTATAGTTGCGCAATGTTGGCTTCTCCAGAGGTTTGGTCTATAGAGGTGGACAGTGAGACAGGTCTTTTTCTGATTTTTCTGAATTTTCCAGAATTTAATAAAATCTTTGTCCATATGGCAAGCGGCTGGCGCGTCAGCACGTAGCTGTTCTTCACGTTGACGTACGGATTTAAGTTTAGCTTTGAAGATTCTACGATTCTACTTTTTCTGACATGAAAACCGCGTTTTTTTTAGTTTTTTACTATTTTATAGATGCTTTTAGGGTTCAAGGGGAAGGGAGCTGGCATTGACAATAGCTTAATGTAAATTTACTTTTTATTTATTTTGATATAGTATAGCAGTAGAGACCCTCGAATGATTGGACTACATGGGAGATAAATATATTCTGAGGACAAAGGGACCCGCACCTTCCTTATGGGAATTTTTGATATGTTTTAGTTATTGACCTCCTGATCAAAAGTTATCATTGCGCCAAATCGCTACGGCTCTTAGCTTCCGAGATATTTAATTGCAAAAAGTGAATTTTATGATTTTATCCATTGGACAGTATTTTGTGCTCTATCGCTTAATCTGTTAACCGTAGAAAAAAGCTTCCTTTACAAAAGATTAAGCTAAAGGTTTACTTAACTTGGATTTAAGAAAATAGTATACACAAAGTGTTCTGTTTTGTCGCCACAAGCCATCATCTACAAAAGTACAAAATATAAAAAAAAATCAATTTTTAAATATTTTTAATTTTTCCTGATTATAAAATTGCAATCGGTCCGAATCCTCTAATATTTTGATATAATGTAGTACTAACAACATATTGAAAAGTTATTATCATGAACGGGGTAAGTTTTTACCCGACTGCGTACCCCAGCAAGATAAAGTTGTTAACGCGTGTCTGTTTTTATACTTAAAATTCCTTATTACATCGTAAATCTTAAAAGACTTAAGCGATTTTGACGAACGAGGTGTCGCTAGATTCGCCCCAGAATTGTAAGTGATGAATAGCAAAATGGCGAATTATGGATGCCTTTTGATTGTCCGAAAAAGAAAAATTTGCGTTACGTAATACTTGAACGTTCCCTTACTTCAGTTATAATTTCACAAAAGTGAACTAACGTAGGACTGAACGAAAAACGGCAGTCACTTATTACTGGACAAGTTAGGTTAGTTCTGCTGGCAGATTCGGATTCAGTAGATCAAAATCTATGAAAAAAAAATCCCGTCAGTTTTAGTTTTATTTAATTTTCATGAAAGATATCTAATCGGATTTTTATTGAAACTTTAAAAGATATACCTAGAGTACAGTGATTTAGTACAGCTGTATATTTTACCTAAACTTTTACGTGTCCATATAGTACAGGTAAAATAGGAAAAATAAAAGAAAAAATTTGTCCACTCATGAAACTTTGGTTATAACTTCGTTTTGGCAGTAGAATTAAGGATCTGATGAGTCCCTAAAATTTTAAGCGGTGGAACATTGTTTTTGGGGGGGGGAGGGGGTTGCAAGTTTCAAAAATTAAAATTGAGTGAAATAAGGCGAGTGAGGTATCATTTTATATGTTTTTTTGCATGCTGAATCGAATGAAACAAGTTTTAGATCAATAAAATTAATTCTAAACAAGTTATGACAGGTTTTGTAGAAAAAATACAGAAATTGTATAATTAATGGTTCAACAGTATGTATTCGGGTAATAATATTTGTTAAAGTTATATTAAAGTTGGTTTTAATACGTTGATAGTCCCGTGAATCATATTTGATTCATGATACGTTTACTCCAAACGTCCATGAAGCATATGTGATTCATTTCCATTAGTTTTATTTTTCAACCCTGTAGCATATAGTCTAGTAGTTTTAGTCATCTTACACAGAACTTTTCTATTTCTGCAAACTAAATATACCAAAGTATAGGTTTTGGTATGTGAAAACATATGTTTGTGGTCCGGGACTCATACGGTGGTGGCAGGATACTTATATATATACATATATATAATTTTTAGCGTTTTTGGCCAAAAACTGTCTAGATCAAGACGAATGTATTTTATCGAAAAAAGTTTCAAACAAAAGTTGTTCGGAATCAAATTTCCTATAAGAATCAACTATATAAATTTCCAATTTTCCTTTCCTGTTTTCCACAGGAGGGAGGGAATATCATATAAATGTATTTTTTTTTAATGACCCATTTATTATACAGTAAATATGCATTTAAACTTGAAAATATGTATATTGATATATATTGAAAACATGTATATTGACGCAATAAAAGATAATTTATAAAAATTTTCCAAAATTATTGCCTATTTTTCCAGTTTTCATATTTTTTATTTAATTTTACATGATTTTTACAGGTAAAATAAAGCAAAAACTGCAAAATAAAAGAAAAAATTTGTCCACTCATGAAACCTTAGTAATAACTTCATATAAGCAGTAGAATTAAAGATCCGAAGAGTCCCCAACATTTTAAGGGGTGGAACATTGTTTTTTGGGGGGGCAAAGCACAGTGGTCCCAAAATAAAAAAAAAGTTTAAAAAGTCTGATTTTTTGCATAGTGCCGTTTTTGGCACCGCTGACTACGAAAAAAATGAAAAAAAAAAATTGCGACATTAGCGTGGCTCAAAAAATTTAAAAATGTCTGATTTAGCTGAAATTTGGCATAGAAGCTTCTTTTGGTAATAATAATACGGAACATTACTCAAAAACTTAAAATTCAAAATGGCGGAATAAATATGGCCGATTTATTTTTTAATTTTGCCAAAATTAACGAAAATATTGCAAAAAACAAACAAAAATTAAGAGATTCAACCCATTCTGTTATGCCTTATTTTCCTTTCAATTCTTTTTTTGTTTTGTGGCATATTTTCGTTAATTTTGGCAAAATTACAAAAATAAATTGGCCATATTTATTCCGTCATTTTGAACTTCAAGTTTTTCGGTACTGATCCGTATTAATATTACCAAAAGAAGTTTTTATGCCGAATTTCAGCTAAGTTCGAAATATTATTTAAAATTTAATCACCCTAGGGTAAGGTCTTGAATTTTTTTTATATTTCTTTCGTAATCAGCCGTGTAAAAATTAGCACTATACAAAAAGCAGACTTTTGTCACTTTTAAATCTTGTGAAATTTCAAATTTTAACTTTAATCTGTTTTATAATTTCTGGCGTAAATTAAAATTTTATATTATTATGGATATCGAAGAGCATTCAGAAAAAACTCCTCCAGAATTATTAATTAATTTATGACCAAAAAAAGTGAAAAATTATATAAAAATCATGTAAAATTGAATAAAAAATATGAAAACTGGAAAAATAGGCAATCATTTTGGAAAATTTTCATAAATTATTTTTTATTGCGTCAATATACATGTTTTCAATATATATCAATATACATATTTTCAAGTTTAAATGCATATTTACTGTATAATAAATGGGTCATTAAAAAAAAATCATATATATGATATTCCCTCCCTCCTAGGAGGGAGGATCCTGTGGAAAACAGGAAAGAAAAATTGGAAATTTATATAGTTGATTCTTATAGGAAATTTGATTCTGAACAACTTTTGTTTTAAACTTTTTTCGATAAAATGCATTCCCTTTGATCTAGAGACAGTTTTTGGCCAAAAACGCGAAAAATTATATATATGTATATATATAAGTATCCTGCCACCACCGTATGAGTCCCGGACCACAAACATATGTTTTCACATACCAAAACCTATACTTTGGTATATTTAGTTTGCAGAAATAGAAAAGTTCTGTGTAAGATGACTAAAACTACTAGACTATATAAAAATACAGAAATTTGTACGCAGGTGCTTTCAAAGTAGTTCATATATTTCTGAAATAAAATATGACAGTTAATCCACTTAGAAAATAAACATTTTTTAACTAAAATGGATTCCACCCTCATAACATAACTCTCCCCATACAAAGAAAAAACAATTTTTCCAAAAAAATTTGTTTTTTCAAAAAAAATGTAAAACATTTTTTCTGTTAGGCTGAAAATACATGAACCAAGTGAAACTAACTAAAACTAACAAAATCAACTTATTCTAATTTTTAACTACCTTAAACCTAACACCACACTAAACTTAAGTACATAGTTTCATTTGCAGTTCTATACCACGTCGCTTCAATGAAATTGACGGCGTTATATAAAGTCTGTGTTCCTTCAGAATATTCTGAAAAGTTTACTCACGCCCTTCCAGTGCGTAGGTGGTACCTTGGTGTTGTCCCCTTCTTAGACTGCATGATCTCCTACTGTCGATGTTCTGGATATTATTTCCTCCACCTCAGCAATCGGAAAATCACGGAGGTCTCTGGATAAGACTCCTATAGCAGGTTCTGATGACTTTTTGTCTTACAGGCTGAGCTGAACATTTTGTCTGCTAATACCTCCATTTACATGAAGTACAGTGTATCGATATTTGTTCGATACTGTGTTAAAACCATTTTGTTCCACAAAATTACACGGCACGAACGACAAAGACCGCTCAAATGTTTATATTCTTTAGTCTTTTCGAACTTTTTTTTTATTGTCCATTAACTTAACCGGTAATACGTTTTAGGTTTTTAATACAACACTTTATTTATTTACTTTAAAATGTTTTTCGTTAGTTTTATTTATTTATTTATATTTCTTTATTATATATTATTTAGTAAGCTTACTTATTTATTAATTTTCAACTCTAGAGTTTTTAGTATGCAAATTATTACTATTATTATTATAACTAATATTCTTATTACTTATTCTTATTAAAGATCCAGGGCTGATCAGGCACTGAACCCGCTGACCTAAGTCTACGTCCAATAGAACTTTCTTGTTCGCTATTTTGCGAACTAACGTTAATTTCTGGTTCCGGACTTCTAACGTCATTGTTTTCTTCTACGTCATAAAATGATAAGTCGGATTCACTAAATTCTTCGACGTTGATGTCATTATTTTCATTGTTTGTTTCCGAAACGTCTGACAAATGTGTTGAATCATCCATTTCAGAGTTTGTGTTATTTTGGCTGTCTATCGAAACTCTTGGGTTGTCCCTCGTAACACTAGACTTCTCGTGTATAACCTGGATTGGCTCATACAAAAATTCTTCATTATCATCTTCTTCTTCTGTTAAAATTTCATCGTCATCCAAATCTGATTCATATTCAATGCGAATTGTGGCTGGTTCACATGTGTTAATTGGATTTTTCCATCTTTAATATTTTTGATTTTATAAGTGACAGGGCCCTTAACCTTTATAACTTCGTAAGGACCGGACCATTTCTTATAAAATTTTCTTGCAATTTTATTTTTATTTATTTGGGGTGTGTGCAAGTACACCTTGTCACCTACGTTAAATGTTCTAGTTACTTTATCTAGATTTAAAGATTTCAAATTACTATCTTTATCGTCACTGTTTATAATTCTTATAGACGCGTCTGGGACTACTGCGGTAGGATGCTCCGAATCGGCTTGAAGTGCGACGGCTAGTGGTTCATGTTTGTTTATTTTAACTAAACTATCTGTTGCATTTAAAATTCTAACAGGTACGTATTTTGAGTTCTTACATAAAACTCGGGCTACATTCAAACAATCTTGAAAATAATAGGACTGTTCAATAACAAAATTTTCTGAACTTAAGGACTTGGCATTGTCGACAAATGCGCACGTCACTACTTCCGTTTTAGCTGGTATGCTAATCGTATTTGCTAAACGTACTGGTATTCCCTCAAAGTTATTGATAGTCTGGCTAGAAATTCGCGACTTTTCTGCCGTTTGACCAACTTTCTTTTGAGTTCCTACACTGAAGTTACCATTTTCTTTATCCGTATTATTTTCATTTTCTTCTAAAACTTTCTTTACTTTTTCTTCTTTCTTCACTTTTTCTTCTTTCTTTACTTTTTCTCCTTCTTTCTTCTTCCTGTTTTGCCTAACATTTTTACCCTTACTTCCATGCTTCGTAACAATTTTTGAACTATTTGAACATGATTGACAAACATTCTTCGTACTTTCAACGCCGATAACACTATGTACAGTAGTATTTTCGTTAACTTGAATTTTTTCAAGAGGCTTTTCCAAAAGAATTTTATCCATTTGTCCTTTTAATTCTTGAATTGTTAATTGCAATTCTCCAACCTTTTTTGTTAAATCCAGAATTCTATTTATCCCATATTCTATCTCTCTCTCTGGATATAATTGGAAAATTTTATTCTCTATTTTAAGAGTGTTTGTTCCCCAGTCTATTGTTACTTTAAATTTTTGTAGAAAATCTACACCCAATAATATAGGTGATTTTAAACCATCCACTTCTGATACGAAAAAATCGTGAGAAACTTTTTTATTTCCTAAATTAATTTCTGCTGAAATTACTCCTTCACAAGGAATCATATTTCCTTGCACGTCCTTTAATTCTACAAAACTATCCCTAATTATGAACCTTTAACAAAATTCGGTTTTACAATGGAAATCACTGCGCCCGAGTCAATTAAACAGGGTAAAATTTCCCCATTTATATTTAGTTTAATTATAGATTGTGGGTCTATTGGGTCTATTCCCTTGGACTCGTGACAGTGATATATTTTTCCTTTTAATTTTTGTAAACCCGTCCGTCTCTTGCAACATCCTGAGGTTCGCCAGGTGTTGCCTGTCCGTTTAAATATTTCCTTGATCCCATCCTGCACTGCGCTTTATTATGACCCATTCTTCCGCATAGGTCACACTTATAGCTCCTGCAATTTCTAGAAAAATGACCTGGTTTTCCACAGCGGCAACACAGTATTTTCTTTGTTGGACAATATTTTCGAACATGACCCATTTTTTGGCACTCAAAGCATTTAACATTATTTTGATAATTATTATTAAACGGTGCGCGACGGTCATTATTATTATAATAATTTATTGATAACCGTTGATCAACAGAACGACAATCTTTATTGGCATTTATCATGTTATGAATAACTTCTTCGCGAGTCTCAATATTTATTGCATCCGAAAGTTTTTCCGGAGCTGCTGATAGAACTCGTTGCTTAATGGGCAAAAGAAGGCCTGCCATAAATATAGCCAATGTGTCCACTTCAAGTTTACTTTTCAAAGAATCGTTTAAAGGAGTAGTAATTGTCTGGCTTGCTGCTAATTTTACTCGTACTAAAAAATCTTTGCAATTTTCTCCAACCCTTTGTTTGCACGTCATAAAGTTATTTAATACCTCTGAATAATATTTTTTCGTTTGGTATTGGTTTTGCAATAATTTTTTAAAATCTGCCCAAATATTCGATTGCTTAATTTCACTGCTTGACTGTACGAATCTTTTTGCTTGACCGATCATTTTTAAACGAGCCGTAGCAATTTGAGTTGTTTCGGACCATCTACATAAAGTTCCCATATCTTCAATAAAATTTAAAAAATCATCGACATTTCCCGTACCATCAAATTTTTTAATCGCTGCGATATTAGCCAAACTCATTTGGGACTCGACAAAATTGGGGGGCCACTTCACTTTAATGACTTGCTCAGCCGAAGCTGTAGCTCTAGGATTTGGTTGAGCCATTTTTTATTTTTTTGTAAATTTATTTTTCTCCGTGTAACTGAATTTAAGTTAAACGATAGCACTACCCGTTAATAGAAGACAGAAAAAACAAAAAAAAAAATCATAATTCTTCTTCCGCATCTCAGAAAAATAAATTCTCTTTGAATATTACACCAAAAAATCTCATTTAAAAAAAAAAAAAATCTAGAAAAAATTCTATCAATGCCTAAACTTTCTTCTAATCCATAAAAAACGTGGTTAGCATTGATCTGATGTGCATAAAAAAAAATCGAAAAAAAATCCAAAAAAAAATTCCAAAAAAAAATTTTTGGTCAAATTTCGGTAAAATTCCAGAAAATTCCATAAAATCCCACGCTGTCTTCTAACCCGCGAAACACCTGACAACCAATGTTACGAAACGTCTTTTCTACTACATATAGTTTTTAATAAATATTTCATTAATTACTTCTGGATCTTGGATCGTTAAATTTGATCTATATAAAACCGAGCGGCTGTTTGGACTTTATTTTTAATTATGGGTCGATGTACTATCTGATAGTATCTAAGACGATTCATAAAGTATACAGAAATGCTAGTGACTTCTGTTTAAGAGTAGCGAAATTCGTATAACGAGGTGTGCTTTAAGAAAAATAATTTCTTTTAATTTCTAATTAAATTTAATAACATAATTTCAAATTATTACATTTGGTCAAACTAATCTATACTTATATTTCTTAGTTAAATCTTTTAACTAATTTTCTAGTTCTGTTTACTGTGTTCCATAGTTGAATATTTTTCTTCAATTTAAAATACATTTATAAAAGTTTATAATGACCACACCCTAAATTTTTCTCGAATTTTAATGTTTATATTTAAAATATAATTTTAAATCGCGGCACGAAAAATTCTAAGTCTCTTTTACATAAATTAATTTTCATTTTTTAAAAGTTTATATTCACTTATTATTTAAAAATTGTCAATCATTTTCTTTAACAGTTAAATTTTCTAAGTCTCAAAAATGCAAAATTAATACAAGTCTTAACACTTAAATTATTTAAACAATCACTTTACACTAACTTAATATTTGCGGAGGCAAGTGTCACGTACAAGCTCGCCAAATAACTGATCCATTTCTCATCATCAATAGTTTGTTTGGGTCTTTAAGAGACAGGCGCAGCCTATGGCTCATTTATCTGAAAAAATACTTGATCTGAATTGAAGTTTGGGGCAGTGAGTCTATGCTCACTGATGCGAGTTGCATCTGTCATAATTTATTGGGGAGTGAGTCTCTGCTCACTGATGCGAGTAGCATCTGTCATAATTTGGCGCTGGGGAGTGGGTGGGAGGGGGATGGGGAGGGAAAATCCATTTCTGCAAAAATCATAGCTTTATATACCCTAAAATCTAATAAATCTGAATTTAATTGCAATTTTAACAGTACCGACAAACAGAACTGTAGCGATTAATAACCATTAGCGTCGCACTAAATCGTGAATATACGGACACTAATTAGTGCGCAACTGACACTTATTATCCTTTATTTATGGCCTAAAGTACTGAGTCACCAAAATCTAGGTCAACTTGAATATCAACTGAGACGCGGATCTTCAGTCGGCATTTCATTTTAGATAGATCAATTATTCGCCGCAAGTTAATTTATTACTGCTTAAAAATAGACTAACTATACAGAGCGTTACAAAAATACAGAAATTTGTACGCCGGTGCTTTCAAAGTAGTTCATATATTTCTGAAATAAAATATGACAGTTAATCCACTTAGAAAATAAACATTTTTTAACTAAAATGGATTCCACCCTCATAACAACATATGCTTCATGGACGTTTGGAGTAAACGTATCATGAATCACATATGATTCACGGGACTATCAACGTATTAAAACCAACTTTAATATAACTTTAACAAATATTATTACCTGAATACATACTGTTGAACCATTAATTACACAATTTCTGTATTTTTTCTACAAAACCTGTCATTACTTGTTTAGAAGTAATTTGATTGATCTAAAACTTGTTTCATTCGATTCAGCATGCAAAAAAACATATAAAATGATACCTCACTCGCCTTATTTCACTCAATTTAAATTTTTGAAACTTTCAACCCCCTCCCCCCCCCAAAACAATGTTCCACCGCTTAAAATTTTAGGGACTCATCAGATCCTTAATTCTACTGCTTATATGAAGTTATAACCAAAGTTTCATGAGTGGACAAATTTTTTCTTTTATTTTACAGTTTTTGCTTTAATTTACCTGTACTAATAGGTATTATTAGCTTTTTGATAAATTGTATATTATATGGCCGAAGAAATCAGCCTCTTGGAAGAATCACTTTGTAAATATAAAAAAGTATCTTTTTCCAGCAAAGTCCATTGAAGGCTAGTCTATATTTTTGGGATCATATTTTCAAGACGCCATACAATGCGTTTTGACCATTAGGGAGCGTTCAAGTATTACGTAACGAGCTAGGGGAGGGTCTTTAAAACGTTACGCCGCGTTACAGAGGGGGGTGTCAGTAAAAATGTTACGTAACACTTAAAAATTATAAACTTATAAAATGTTTATTGAATACAGTTTTTAACAATGAATAGAGGTGGAAACCATAGCCAATAACCGGTTTTCGGTTAACCGGTTGCGGAAATTACATTAGACCGGTTTTGGGTAAGGGGGGTTTCTCGTGGAATTTATTTGGAAAATCAAAAAATATTTTTTTATATTTTCTGTTAGAAAATACTCTTAGAAGTATATAAAAACTTATTTGGATGGTGTGTAAGACCCTTTGGGGTTCCCTTATCATTTTTTATTTTTAACAAAATGACACCCAAAACCCGATATTTTAATTTTTGGAATCGTCTTTTTCAATCTAGAGTTTGGCGCCGGATTTTGTTGATTATCTTTTTTGCACAAAAAAATGGCATCCATAATTCGCCATTTTGAGTTTTATCACTTACGATTCTAGCGTCAGATTGTTTGTCAAAATCGGTTAAGTCGTTTAAGATTTACGATGTAATGAAGAATTCTAAGATCAAAACAGACACGCGAGTTAAATACACATTTCATGTATATTTTATTATTGCTTGTCAGCACATTCTATTATATATATAAACCAACATCATTATTGTAAACTCAGTCTTAATACATAATAGCTACCTGTAATTATTTGTATACCTGTAAAAATATAAAAATAAATTGTTTTTTTTTCGGAGTTTCCTTTTTGAAGTTCATAATTGGCGCAGTCGTTTGATTTTGATTAAAATTTTATCTAAGTTACTTAGTGCACTTAGTGCGTTTTACTTGTAGAATATTTCAAATGTTTCTGCACTAAGCGACTGTTTGTTTGTTTGTTTGTCGAAACGTGCATTTTTGTAGTGTTGTTTTTCGTTTTCTTTTTGTATTTTACAAGCTAAAATTAAGTAAAAATGTGTAGTCCGGGTGCCAAAATATTTGCTTTGTTAAAAAACAATGAAGAGCAACCAGAGAAAAATGATTATTGTTTATTTGAGGTTATGTTATTATTTCTAAAAAAGAGTTAATTTATAAAAATATGATTGCTTGAATCATTTATATGATACAATATCGCGTTATTTATTTTACTGGCAAAAGCATTCAAATTTTGCTATGTTAAAGTTGATGGAATAGAGACAGAACTGAGAAACAGAACTTTACCTGTAAAATGACAGTGCTTTTTACGTGTACGTGTGTTTATAATTATTGACTTTAGAAGACGCTTCTTTGCCGGCACAGCCGATGGTCTCTGAAAACTGTCTTAGTTCTGGCATATTAAGCAGTTTCATTAAATAATTAATACTAATTAATTATTATTATTAATTTTGGAAACGTTCTTTAAACAATCAAAAAGTCCAAACCTTTCTTTTAAAAATCTAGTTTTTGAAAATTTATGTATTTCTACTTTATAGTTATACATTACGTTTAATTAATAGAAGGGTTTTAACTTTAAATACTTGTTTTTATATTATTTTATTGACTTAGTGCTCTTTACTTGTAAGCCGACGTCGTAGGCATATAAGTAAAAGGCACTAAGTCCATGTCTTTTGTCAAATTTAGTTGAATTAAACTACTTCAATTTTTCTTTATTTAACTGCAAATGGGACATTATTATGACCAAACATGTCATTACGATCTGTGATAGTTTTTTTCCAAAAACAATTATTACAAAAATTAAAAAACAACAATGAAAGTTAAATTTGTCAATATCTCAAAACCATGTTTTTGGACTTAGTGCTCTTTACTTGTAAGCCGACGATATTATAGATGCGGATAATATAGACGATATTCGTAACGAACTAGTGCGTAATTTTAGAGACCCTAGGAATGAAAGTTGCTTATTAGTAGATTTAAATAATTGTAGACAAGCGCCCAACGAAAGCGCAATGAACTTTTACGACAGGGTACTTAAATTCAGTAGTACCATATCAAATTACCTCGCGATCCACGAACAAGACGTTGACACGAGACGTATGAAATTAGATATTTATAACAAACAAGCAACGACAGTATTTTTATCAGGCCTAGGAAAACCTCACGGACCAATATTGCGTGCTTTACAACCTGCTACAATGCGTGACGCATTGAATAATATAGAAGCCGAGGAAAACTCGCAATATTTTCTAAATGCCGGATACAACAATTAAAAAAGAAACATCCCCATTTCAAGACCAACTTTACAACAACACTTTCCCATCAACAGAAACTTTTCACGACCACAACAAAAATTTTCTAACCTTTAGCAAAACTATTCCCACACCCAACAAAACTTTTCTCGACCAAACCAAAACTTTTCCCGACCACAACAAAACTTTTCTCGACCACAACAAAACTTTTCTCGTCCACAACAAAACTTTTCTTATCCCCAACCAGTTTTCCAACAACCTCAACAAAGTTTTACACTACCACAACCCCAACACGCTAACTTTTTCCAACCACCCCCACCAACATTTCCCACCGGTCCTATTAACTTACCCCAACCAAGACAAACCGTACAGACAAAATTCCCTACAAATGAACAAGTTTTTGGGAAACCAAAAAATGTTTGGGCTCCAAACTCCCAAGTAAGGAAACTTGACCGTCCAACTCCTATGAGCACGACATCAAGACAATCTTTCAGCTAAAATAACCCGGGCCCTACAACCCATAACTGGGTTTCGGAAGAACTATATAACACGGAATATTTTAATCCCTCTGACGACGCAGCTGACCCTCCAGAACAACAAGCAGAAAACTACGAATACGAATATACTGAAACTGAAAACTGTTACGAACAGGATTTTTAGGAACTAATGAACCCCAACCAGACAACATAATAGAACTAAACACGAATTTTGACAATCGCGCCCTTCCTTACATTCAAATAAGCGACCCACCCCTTAAACTTTTAATAGATACAGGTGCCACGAAATCACTCTTAGATCCGACAGTAGTACACCAATATTATAAAGATAAAATCTCCTTTGAACCCTTTTTAATCAAAACAGCAAATAATACGCACAAGCATATCCTAACGAAAGCTCTATCGCTACGAAAGTAATAAAAGCCCTCCTGATTTTTATGACACACCACGGAACCCCAAAAATGATTACCACCGATAGCGGAACCGAATTTAAAAATAATACTCTTCAAGACTTCACTGCTATGCATAAGATTACCATTCATTTTACAACCCCAGGCAACCCAAATTCAAATAGCCCCGTTGAACGGTTTCATTCTACAATAATAGAACATTTAAGAATACTTCAAAAAACCAAAAGCAGCTTAAGTATATGCGACCAAATGTTATATGCAATTTTAGGCTACAACCACGCAATTCATTCCGCCACCAAACACCGACCCATAGACCTTATTAACGGACACGTAGACTCACGCATACCCTTCGATATAGATGTTAATAAAATAGTTTACACCAATTATATAAACCAACACCGGGATTGTACAAAAGAACTTTACAAAAATTTAAACGAAACAATGTTAGAACAAAAAAACAAAGTAATCGAAAAACAAAACGAAAAAAGACATGAACCTTTAATATATAAACCAAGCATGAAGATATACCATAAAACACGCGCTCGTAATAAACTAAAACCCAAATTTAGGCCCAAGATCGTTACAGAAAATAGAAACCTAACAATACAAACAGAAAACGCATATAATTATAGTAAAAATAACATTAAAAAACCACTAACTAATCAAAACATCCTTTTACAGGATACTCCTCCACCTAACGGTCAGCTACCCTCAGGAAGTAAAGATAACTGACTTTAAAACCAACCCAGGCATCCTCCCCAAACGATGTAATGCAAAAATAAGATCCTCATACCATACATTTATCCACTATTTTGACTTACTCCCAATAGAAAACGAAATCACTAAAATAGAAAATCTACACAAAAATATTTCTCATATCATATATACTAGTAACAGTAATATTACAGGCGAGTTGTCATATTTAAACGACGCAATTTCTTCTTCTTCTTCCTTTATTTTGGCCTTTTCTCAGTGAGATAATTAGCCAGATCCCTCTTAGTTACTCAATTCACCAAGAGTGGTTCTTGTCTGGCTTTTTACCATGCCCACTCCTGTTTTAATTATATAAAATTTCCAGTCTTCTGTAAGACCTTTTCTTTTTCTTTTCCTTCTTTCCTTTTCGTGTTTACTGTTGGTTGTGTTAGCTGTTGCCAAGGCAGTTTTTTCTAATTTGTAATTATATTTGCGCATGCGCTTGTATATAAAAAATTTTGTACGTATAAAACTTCTTTACGTGTTAGTTGCTTCCAAATCAAAATTTATCAGCATTATAAATGATTAAAAAACATAAAATTCCATTCTTACCCCAATATAATCACATGTTCGTCATTTTACTGTACATCTTCCATACAATCACTATAAAATATATAAAATCGATTCTGGGGCATATCTAAGATAGCAAATAAATAAATAAATAACTAATACTAAAAGACTTGATGCTAGAAAATTAAACGCGCTTAACGTATTACTAATTCCTGCCGAAAGTACATATTACTCGTTTCACGGATGAAAAGCAACTGTGACGCAATTTCATTTCAATTAAATCTAGCTAAAGGAAAATTAAGTTCATTACAGGGACACAAACGTCCTAAGCGTTGCCTTGTCGACGGAATAGGCTCTATTTTTAAAACAATAACCGGCACATTAGACGCCACAGACGGTAAACGATACGATAAAGCGATAACAGACTTGGAATCTAATCAGATAAAAACAGTATCAACATTAAATAAGCAAATTTCATTAACTACTAAAATAATTGATAACTATAATTCTACATTAAAAGTAATAAAACAAAATGAACAAAAAATTACGGAAAAAATCAACAAATTTAATTTTGAACTAAATACACTATTTGATCAGTTTGACGAATATATTATGGCCAAAAATGCAATGGACGAAATTAGTACAATATTATTAATGGCAATCGAAATTTTATCTAATATCGAAAATGCAGTAACATTTTCTAGAATGAATATTTTACACAATAGTATACTTAAGTTAGACGACCTAAAGTTTATCATACAAAAAATTCTTACTCAGCATTCTTTAAATGAGCTCCTATTTGATGTTAACGACATTTATAAATATTATGACATTGTAGAGGTTGGCTCTTATATATCTAATAACAGAATCGTATTTGTTATTCATTTTCCTATCATGTATCCAGAAATTTTTTCCTATTACCACCTATACTCAATATCTACCCAAAACAATACAATACTCATTCCTAGAAAACCCTACCTGACTATGAACGACGACTTATATCAGTATGAAGATCAACCCTGCAAGAATACCAACCCTCTGTATTACTGTGAAAACACAGAATTAATAATCAGTTCAGAAGGCTGTATTCACCAAATCCTCCAAGTCCATAACAGAGCCCCCAGCAGCTGCAGCCCTGTGAATATTGTTATAAAGCACACCATCATAGAACAGATAAATCCAGCTACATATATTGCCGTCTTCCCAAAGGAAACTAAAGTAAAAACATCATGCCACATAAGCGAAATTACCATACTTCATGGAACATACTTGATAGAACTCCCAACCGACAGCAGCTTCGAAACTCCTACACAGTCTTTCCAAAATTTTAAAACAATTATTGATGGACAACCCTTATTACTACCCGAAATTAAAATTGTAACAAACACTAAAAGTCCTAGCCCAGAATTGGTCATACAACACATAAATCTAGATAGAATCCAGGATATCCAAAACGAACAGAGCAGAATCCAAGAAGTTAAACTTAGGACCATGTCAACTCCAAACTCACATTGGTGGACAACAAACCTTTATATTATCCTCGCATTCTTAATGCTAGAAGGCATTTTAAAAATCA
>CAUEHQ010000468.1:0-16629 GCA_958510825.1 Brachypterus glaber
GGAGAGATTTGTAGGTGTATAAACCATATATTCTTCTTCAATCATTTTTAATCAATTTCACACAAGGTTTTTGCACAGAATCTCGAGTCAACCACCTGTTTGCATAATAAACAAACAAGTTTGAAGTATGGCTGTCATCAAAGTCAAAGAGTGCTGCCGCCAGGGGTGGTTTTGCTAACTAACTTTTTTTTTACGGCGTACAACAACTAACTATTTTTTTACACTAAATAAATATATGTATTTTTTTATATAAGCTTTCCGTTTTTATCGAAAATACAGGGAGTATTACTGGGGGGTAGGGGGAAAGCACCTAAGGGAAAAAATTATCTTTTATAAAAAAGGCAAAGTAGTAATGTTTTATACATTTGGTACCTATATTTTAATTATCTTCAAACAAGTCCTGGGAGTTTTTGTCAAAATTTTGTAAAAAAAATTAAAAATAGATTAATTTTTTTATACAAAAACGTAAATTATACTTTTAAAATAATTGTAAATGATTTAAAAAAAATAAAAAAAAAAATATAAGAAAATCGTATTTTTATAAAAAAAAATTAAACACATTTTAGAAAAATGTTTAAAATAAATAAAAATTACTTATATGGTTGAATAGAGAATTTTATGAGCTTTAAAATGATACATAACACGACCCCTTCCATTTGAAAAAAAAATCCTCTTTTCCCCCTTTGCCACCATTGTGTCTCCTCAACATCATCAACATCAAGTATGCATAATATGCTTAATATATTATACAAAAAAATGTTTTTTTTTTCAAAAAATTTTCGTTTTTAAAAAAACATCGTTTTTTTTTAACTGTTAACATCTTTTTTATTTTTTTCTTGTATTTTCTTATATATGGGAAAATGCAATGTCCTATTTACTGTGAATAGTATATAATGGAATGCGTAACATTACATATATTCAAAGCTTGTTAATAATTAAAATATACTTAATTAAAATACCTTAATATTATAATATAATAGATATTATCTAATACATCACCAACAATTATAGTAGACAGGCACCAAATCACACCAAATCAGTCCTAGTGCAACAGCCAAATATCTCGGAATCCAACTGGACAACAAACTTAACTTGAACCATCACTATAAGCACATAAAACAGAAAGTGGTTCAGAGGGCAAGCCATTTTAGATCACTCATCTACAAAAATCATGGAATAAGTACAAAAACCGCAGCCAAAATTTATTCAACCTAGCAGACCTATGCTAGAATATGGTTTTGTCATCACCAACAACCTCAAAGAAACCGCTAAAAACAACCTAAAGGTAGCAGAGACATAAAGCCTCAGAACAATCACAAAAATAAGATACCACCTGAACACACCATCAAATGCAGTTCTCTATGAGAAAACGGGAATAGAGCCAGTTCTTGAACGACTGAAGAGACTGTCCAAAAAATTTATAGAAAACACCCATAACATGGACAAGATAGAAGTTATGCTCAATTATACTATACCCACTGACCAGCCAAAAAGACTACATCCACCGGCACCACTTTTTCACACCCTACTAAACCATAATTAAAACAAAGACATTGGTATACTTATTAAGATAAGATAAGATAAGATAAGATAAGTTTATTGTTTAAATTATTATGTTTTACAATGCATCTATTATTAACAATAAACCATATAATCACAAAAAGCTTTCGCTTGTGCGTGATGAAAAAAAAAAGGAATATAAATTATACATGTATAAGTATTAGAATATAAAAAAAAAAAATGCTTAAAAAAAAATTAAAAATTTAGACTGAAAGAAAAAAAAAAAAACAAAAAAACACACACGCTTCCATACGTACATAAAATCACATCCACGCACCATCTATGCTTTTTTATAGAATAATTCAATTTGTTTCGTTTGAGGTAGGTAAATATGGGAAAAACAGTGTCCTTTGCAGTATCTGTAATTCAAATAAAAATTAGTTTTTTATACTGACTTTGTTATGAATAAAATCTTTGGGCATAGCCATTATATATTTTTTGCAGTTTTTGCTAAAAATATGTTGTGTTCTAGAATTTTTAATATCCAAAGGTAGTGTATTATATAGTCTAGGTCCCAAAAAATTTAAGTTACTCTGTCCGAGCGTTTTCGTAGCAGTTTTAGTTTTGTATTCATTTTTATGTCTAGTTGTATAATTATGTGCATTTGGGGTTAATAGTTTAGTATTTTTGTGAACAAAGTTGCATATTTTGTGAAAATAATTTTGACGGCTATCAAAGACCTGGGCTTCATTAAAAATTTGATCCGACGAATAGGAGTAGGGTTTGTTTAAGATAGTTTTAAGTATCTTTTTTTGAATTACATCCAATTGATTAAGGTGGGTACTTTGAACGCCACCCCAACCAATTATCCCATAAGTTAAGTGTGGGCCTACTAGACTTGTATAGAGCATTTCAAGCTGTCTCACATCTAAGAAGTCTCTTAAGTTTCTGAACAAATATAATAAGCTTCTCATTTTTTTAACAACATAGTTTATATGATGATTCCACTTAAGGTGACTGTCCAACATAATACCTAGGTATTTAATGCTCACCGATATATTTATTTTTAGCGGATTTTGTTGAGCTATATTAAGTGTTTTGTACAATGGTAGGGACGATTTATAGGAACCAAAGGGAATAAAATATGTTTTTTCAAAATTAATAGTTAGTAGCTGATTATCGAACCATTCCTTAATCAGCAGAAAGTCAGTCTCAGCCACATTCCTAAGCTCGCTCCAGCTGTCCGCACTGTAGACTAGTACCGTATCATCAGCAAAGCTTATAATGAAAGCTTTACTTTTTAACAGGAACATGTTATTTATATAGATGAGGAAGAGCAGAGGACCCAACAGTCCCCTGTGGCACGCCACATTGGATCGCTCTAAAGTCACTCATTTCTCCCACCCGTACTGCCTGTTTCCTGTCAGTTAAGTAGCTTTCAAATAGGCTGAGTGATGTACCTCTTATGCCTAGTTCTTCTAAAGATTTTAAAAGAAGAGCATGATCTACAGTATCGAACGCTTTTGCGAGATCAAGAAATATGGCGAGACAAGGTTTTGTTGCATCAATATTTTGATATATAACATCTGTCAGACACGCAATGGCGTCTTCCGTGGATTTTCCTTCCTGGAACCCGAACTGCCCGTCTGACAGTATGTTATATTTTTTTATGAAATTAAGCAGTCTATATTTTAATATTTTTTCAAAAATTTTTGCAACATTGCTGATTAAGGAGATTGGTTGGTAATTCAGCACGTCTAACTTGTCTCCTTTCTTAAATATTGGTACAATAACACTATTTTTAAATGCCATAGGTACTATGCCTGTTTTAAAGATTTGATTTATTATAAAAGCCACAGGTTCCTCAATATAGTCAACAATCTTTTTTAGTGTAACAGACTGTATTTGATCCATACCAGCAGAACATTTAGACTTTAATGAAACAATAAATTTTCGGACTTCGTGCCGGTTAGTTTCAAGCAAAACAAATGAATTTGAATTTCTTTTAGATGGACCTTTATATTTTTCGTTTCTTTTTATCTTGGATGCTAGCTTTTTTCCTACCTCTGAGAATCTTTTGTTAAAAATATTAGCAACAGCTGTTTTGTTTGTAATTTGTACTTTATTTTCGTTATTAATTGCGTTAATTTTATTATCTCCTAATTTCTTATTTGTGAGTTTATTAAAAATTGACCAAATATCTTTTGAACTTTTTTTATTAGTTTCTAGCAAATTTTTATAGTAAGCCACTTTTGCATTTTTAATTAATTTATTAAGCGTATTTTTATAAGACTTATATTGATTTTTTAATGGAATACTAAGAGGATTTTTTTGAAGGTTTTTGTACATTTTATTTTTATGATTAATACTGTTTATAATACCATTAGTGATCCATTCATTGCGTTTTATATCATTATGTTTAATTTTTTTAATATGTGTATTATTAGTAATTCTACTCTTTAAAATTTCTAAAAATGAATTGGTGGAGTCCTCCACATTTTTTTGCTTATAGAGATTCTCCCAGCTGACATTTTTCATGTCAGATATCAAAGAGTCATAGTTAATAGTTTTTATATGCCTATTTTGTTGTTTGGCCGTGAATGATTTATTTTTGGTGTGTATTAGTTGGACAATAGTGGCATAATGATCTGTAAGATCGTGTCTTAGGATAATTGGTAGTATAAGATCTTCCATATATAGATATATTTATTTTCAGTATTATTATACATTTTTTTTTCTTTTCTTATATATATATATATTTTGTCAAAATGTGATATTTATTGTAAAACAAAAATTTTTAAAAAACGGGCAGAAAGACCTTGGTCGTTAGCCCATTGGGTAACCAATAAACGTGATTATTATTATTATTATTATCTAATATTTGAAGACTAATATCCAATAACCATGGGCATTTCCAATAACCATAGGCATACCTACTAGTTATAACTACTACTACTACTTATTACTTAGGTACATAAAAAATAAAAACAGTCAGCCTAAGGTGACTAAAATCCGTGTTTGTGTAATATCTAATTTTTAAACGATAAAAAGTGCCGTTTATAGTCTACAAATTCTAGACGATCCGCCTTTAATCCGCCTCTGGCATTTTTCTTACCCACTTGTTGCTCATAAGACAAACTTGTCTACGATTTGGCAATAAATCATATTACTGTAGGTATTATTATTTTAATTTTTAAAATATCCAAGGAAAAAGCATGACTAAGGGCCTATCCAGAGATTCTCACAACAAGCATAGTAAATAAGAATGCGATGCCGTGATTGGCTTGATGTGTTGTCATGTATTTCCAAAAATTTTTGTTTGGATCATTTTTTTAATATATTAATAACTATCGAGTTAATTAAAAAATCGCCATGTTGGAGGTAACATTGTTTTTTTTTCTATTTTTCAGCCAAATTATTTATCGGACGATTATGAGCAAACTTGTAGCTATTGAAATTCTCTATAAGTTTCATGTACTTTAAATAATAATAATAATAATAATAATAATAATAATAATAATAATAATAATAATAATAATAATAATAATAATAATAATAATAATAATAATAATAATAATAATAATAATAATAATAATAATAATAATAATAATAATAATAATAATAATAATAATAATAATTTATTTTTCAAAAATACCATATACATAGGTGTAGAACAAGTCTGCTACAAATTTAAACAATACAAAAAAAAATACAAATTTTAAATATATAAATACATATTTATACCTAAACTAAAACTAAAAACCTAATTTTAATTTTATGCTTAAATTTAATGCCAGATATTCATCGAAACTGTAATAACACTGCTCAACAAGATAGTTATGAATACGTTTAGAAAATATTTTAAAATTATTTATGCTTTTATATTCTACTGGAAGTTTGTTGTATAATTTTATACCCATATACTTTGGATTATTTTCGTATGCTACAGTACTATGTATAGGGTACACATAATTATCTACATGTCTTGTAGGGTATTCGTAGGTACTTTAGTACGGTTACAGAGGGCGCAACTTGACTTTCAGCGCCTACTGTAACCGTAACAAAATACTTATAAAAATGCATTTATACATTATAATGTGTAAAACTTATAGAGAATGTCAAGAGCTACTTTTATCATCCGATGACTTGGCTGAAAAATCGAAAAAAAACAATTTCACCCCCAAAATGGCAATTTTTGAATATTTTTTAAAAAGTCCAAACTCGATTGTTATTAATGTATTAAAAAAATGATCCAAACAAAAATTGTCGAAAATTTTCTCCCTAAAATTTAAGATTTCGGACACCTCTTAAGCAAATCACCCGATTAAAAACTAACAGGAGTGTTCTGTTACTATCCACTACTACCCTTTAAAATATCAGTCCGTGTACATGTATTGCAATTTAACATTAAACCATTAAAAATTACATCCATCTAGTTGACTATACTTACCTCGAAGCAGTTTAAAAGGTTTTTACGAGTGTCTGGATCATCAGGCTAGAGAACGAAATGGAATTTCGGTCCCTTTAGTTTTAGTTCCTTTTATTTTTTAACACTTTACGTGTCAGTGATTGTGGTAACTGCGATTAAGAAGATCTACAAAAGGCCTCCTTTGGAAAAGCTGGTGATTGCAACTCTAGTATAGCCGCAGGACTTTGCGTACTCCGCCATCTTTAACTTCTACGTCACTTGAGTCCAGCCCACTGCTTCAAGTCTCCGCCTTGCTCGCACTCAGGCCCATCTTTATTACGAACGTAAAGAGAGACAGCGACTGGCCTAAAGTGGCTAAGAATGACTAGGTGACTATAAACAGGCGCTGAGAGCGGCGTTTTTCAAAGCCTTCGTTGATGGTTGAAAGTGCTTTCGGTAATAAATCGACGGAATCAGCGCTGCTATTCATAAAAGTTGCCGCTATCGCATTAATTATGAACCTGCTGTTCGTTGGTTTGAACTCGAACAGTTTGCATATGGGCATCATAAATAATTGTCAGTTATCTCAAGTCTCGCCGGCATTCTACAGGAAAACCGGCAAATTTAAAATAAACTCTAACTCTCTTGTTTTATGATGATGTTACCAACACACGTTTCTTACGAAAGACTAACAAATTAACGTGTATAAATTTATATTATTAATGGCTTAATATTTTTAGTTTCTTTTAAACAAACATTCTTTCATCTATCTCTCTAATAGCTCCAATTACAAAACACACATAAATCAAGTTCAAATGCTTCTACATTTAAATATTTACGCTCAACGCTGTTCGTGTTTAAGAAAGATGATTGAACAAAATTTATTTTAAAGAAATAAATAATATAGTAAAATATTTTCATTAAAAGAACCGCACTTTACTGCCGTGTTCATCCTAAAAACATTAAACGTAATTTCATTCAAGTTTATTTAGGTATTAGTAAAGCAGCACACTTAAATATATTTTTATGCTTTTGAAAATGTCATACTTAAAAATAGTGCAAACTAAACAAAAATTCAGCACCGTCATAATACATAACTTAGATTAGCTAGACTTTCCGTCATGTGTCTTGTGCGCAGGCTTATAACGTTATGTTTATGCAAGCCTGTAGACCACGCCTTATCTTTAAGAATCTTACTTATCACAAGAATCATACCTACAATTTAGATAATAATAAACTGATCATCCGATGATGATGATACAGTATTTGGTGGTGTTGCCGCCTAAAGCGATAGTTATCACCAATAAATACCTCTAGAATCGCAACTACGATGTGATAGTTCAAAAATTACACAGGTTTACAACAAAAAAAAAGTCAATACTATTTGACCGGACTCTGGTATTCCTAGGTATTTTGGCGCCCTGAATCAGATCACGGTGTCAGTTTTGCCCCATCACGTCAGAAAAACGAGATTTCAAGGTCATTTGAGGTCAAAATGGTGATTTTTTGGAAGCGGCCCCGCGACAATATCTCAAGCGATCTGTTAACTTCACCGGTAACTGTGATGGGGGCAAAACTGACCCCGGGATCTGATTCAGGGCGTCAAAATACCTAGGAATACCATAGTCCGGTCAAATGGTGCTGACTTTTTTTTTTGTAAACCTGTGTTATCGTCTCGCACAAACGATAAAGAGAGGCTTCTCGTTATCGCTGAGAGGTATTACCTCTCGCGATAACGATACTAAGTCTTATCGTTCCAGCGTAAAAGTTGAATATTTCAGCCATCTAATGTTAGTTAAATGAATTTGACTCAAATGTCACATTTAAAAGAAATATGTCAAAAATTACTAAAATCATATATTATCATATTTTTCTGCATATATGTGACCATTATACACTGAGATAAATTTTTACATAGACGTGCATGGGTAATTTACTTGCAGCTGCTGCTGATGTGAATTTCAATTCGAAGCGTTAATATAAATGCGGGGTGTATTATATTTTTACATCCAGTGTGTAAAGTTTACACCAACGCGTAAAAATAGAATAACCATTTTGTTATTTTTCTATTTATGAATAGTGTTTTATGGAAAAACTACGCTACAGAAAAATAAAACGTATATTCGTAATCAGCGCTACAAAAATACCAATATAAAATAGAAACAGAAAACATACACAAGTCTTAACAACTCAAAATTTGCAGGCCAGTGTTACCGCCTAAATAAGTAAAATATTATAAAATGTATGTTTTAAGGATATTGTATTAATCACACTTTTTAAATATTTAATTTTAATCAACACTTACCAATTATTTCTTTGAAAAATCTAGCACACACAAAATTATAGGTACGCTCTTACAAACGTAAACAATTATAATGGTCGACAGCCACCAGACTCGAGGAAGCAAGGATTATGGCTTCTCGAGTCACGTGAGTCACGTGACGTGACTAGCTTAACGCCCGCGATTGGCTTGCTTGTACATCAGAAGTGTGATTTTTACACTTCGGGTGTATTGTGTCTAAAGGTATGTTTATAAAAATACACTTTCTTGAGCTCCGAGTGTATTGTTGCAGAAGGTATGGATGTAAAAATACACACTCTAGGTCAAAATCACCTCACGTGTGTAGTGTCACATCAATGTTAATCTACATTTATATAAAGGAGTAAAATTTACACATTTATAGAGTGTATTTTTTTACACCTTTTCAATGTAATTTCTTTCAGTGTAAAGGGCTGTAAGTTGCACTAAGTACCTAATTAGGCTTATAGTAAGTACGGTAGTATCTGACTAATACGAGGGGTAATTTAAAAGAAGACCAAAAGGCCAGAGCCATGTAAAATTCGTCAATTTACCATCTCCTGGTGGTAAGATGAAGAATAAAAAATCTAAAAAAAAAAAAAAATAATAATAATAAGAATAAGAATAATAGCTTTAAAATTATTAGGATAATGAAGGGTATTTTAATTTTCACAAAAATCACAAATCCAAATCTTTATTTTGGCTTCTTTTGAACTCATTTTATTGCAGTAAGCATGAGCAATAAAACCATACCTCATTATCTTTACCAATATCCCCGCCTATTAGACAGTCCTCATTCAAAACCTCTACATCGATATTTTGTATGTGTATTATAGTATCGTCATCTTACCCGCATTTGGTATTCGTCATCTCATCCATATACACTGATTTTATTTAAATAATAATAATTATTGTTAAAAAATCTTAATTTGAAACTTAATTTTAATGTAAAGTATTTAAAATATAATAATTTCAGCAATGTGTATAGAAACCAGGCCAGTACTAACAGATAAAAAAATAATAAATAGAAAATTTTATTCACTAAAGTTGGTATAGTTAAAATGACATCGAATCACTCATTTAAACAAAAATGGCTTCTACGTCCACCAACTTCGTTTTGGAAGGAATAACACTAGCGATCTTATTTGGCACTTTAGTCAGGTAGTTACCACAGACTTAGAACTGTTGCTTCATCTGTTGAAGTTCGCTTCTTATAGACGATTCGTCATCTTACCCACTTCGTCATCTTAGGGCAAAAATCACAAGCAAAGACTTTTCTTTCAAAGTCTGTGTATTCTTTGTGTCCATAGGACACAGTTTGAGCACAATATCCATTGCTCACCTTCTTTACTAAACTCACCACACATTAGACATATTTCGTCATTCATTACCGTTTAATTTTTATCATCACTTCCATCCCGAAGTGTTTTTTCTTAAGTGTTCAAACGTCCATTTTTTTCTGATAACATTCTACTTTACCGATTGGCGTCGATGCATTTTAGGTACACTATGAACTACTCACGAGTAGACGGAGTATCTTGTATTCAAATTGAAAAATGAATATACAACTGAGATATACGATTGCCACCATTACCCTAGAGGCCGCGATTCCCCCTCTTTCCCCTATACGTTCTCATCCAGCATCGAAGTTATTTCTCCTTTGATTTATGTTTTAATATGTCTTGCGGCTACATCAAACGATGTTGTATCTTCCAAATGTTTACATAGCTAAATTTGAACTGTAAAATGTATTTCCTCCATGTGTATTCCTTAAATTCGTGACAGTTCACATTAGTTCAGAACAGGATTATCTAGTTGGATTATCTACACTGTAAAAACTGATTTTGAAAAGTTATTGCTTGCATTAGAATAATAGAGATTAGAGGAACTCATTCAAAAGACAAGACGCTATGGACCAGGGGATCAGATTTTTTGGAGAAAGTCTGATTTTTGTCAAATAAACATATAAATTGGTATTTGGGGGTTTACAACAACGCTAAAATCGAACCAAATGTTAAAAACCCCCACATACCATATCTGGAACCCTATAAACCACAGTAATGAATTTTTTCACATGCCTTCACATTGATAAAGGTTATCATTTTATGTAATTTTTATTTGGTAATTTTAAACAGGGGCGTGCAAAGAGGGGCGGTGATGTCACTTTTTTGCCCAAAACTTTTTTATCTATGGATTTTCTGACATTCTCTCAATAAAATATGAATCTTTAATTAAAAATACATAAAAAGGTATTATTATTTAACACAGTAGGGCCAACAGTTTTCGAAAATTGCAATTAAAGGGACAATTTCACATTCTGAGCATCAAAAAAAAAAGAAACTAAAAAATTCACCAATAAAAATTTCAAAACTGCAGGGCGATTCTAAATCAAAAACTATAAAAAAAGTTCCCATACACAAATATCGACAAATCGGGAGCTACGGTACCTTAAAAAGTTTTATTCATTAAGAGGCCGTAGTACACTTAAAACTGATTTTTTACCTAGATGCATAGGAGATTTTTTTCATAGTTTTTAACGTATTAATTCCCAGTATTGAAATTTTTATTGGTGCATTTTTTAGTTCCGATTTTTAAACGTGAAATTGCCTCTTTAATTGCAATTTTTCGAAAACGCTTGACCCTACGGTGTTACATAAAGAGCACCTTTTTTATGGATTTTTAATCAAAGACAATTATTTAATTAAGAAAATGTCAAAAATCTACAGATAATAAAGTTTGGGGCAAAAAGGTGACATCGAACCCTCATTTTGCAAGTCCCTGGTTAAAATTACCCAATAAAAATTACAAAAATTATAAACTTTATCAATTTTAAGGCATGTGCAAAATTTCGTTACTGCGGTTAATAGGGTTCCAAGGATATTTAATAAAAACAACTTTTCAGATGTACACTTAGGAGGGTCGTAGCTCCCTTAGGACTCATTTCAAGGTCCTTTTTTGATATTTTTGGACCTAGAACTCCTTAAAATTTTGTAACTTATTTCTGAATCACCCTCTATATAATTATAAATAAATAAACTATACAAGAAAACTATTTTTTTTCCAAAGTCTAACAGAAAGTGAATAGCGGTGAACCGTGCTAAGCCTTCTTCATTTGTTTTAGAAAAAGTTAATTTTAGTATTCTTGGGTACGTAACCCGAGCTGTACTATAGCGATTTGTTTCGCTTTTACTTTCTCAAAAAATATTGTGAAATATACCTTATTTTTTCCTAAAACGTAGAGAAAAATCAAAATAAGCAACAAAAAAATTATTTTCGCCTGTCTGTCGGTCTGTCTGTCTGTAGCCACTATAAGAGCGATTTGAGCTAAAATTTGGTATGCAGATGTATTTTATATTATCTTGGGTAAGCTACTATTTGAGCAAAATCGGTTAAGGGGAGGGGGGTTAATTTTTTTTTTTGGTCGTCATTGTTTTAATTAGAAGAAACATTTAAAAACCACATAAAAGGTAAATAAAATTACACAAAAAATGTTAACATTTCTTTTTCAGATATATAATCTACAAAGGTATTGACTTCGACTATTTCACAAACAATATATAGGCCAATCAAAACCTTGCTTTTTTAGTTTCTTGACCAATCAGATCAAAATGAATCTGAAAATTTTTGCACAATGCAATTATCACTTGGTTACTATGGAAACAAGAAACTGACAGTTACTGACATCTTAATAAATGTTATATTTTTGAAAAATGTGTTTTTAATTTGTGAAGCTTACCTTTAGTTGATTTATTTTTATTGATAAACAATATAAATGCTTATTTTATTACCAAAACATCCTAGGTATAAACCCTAATTAATTTCAGATAATATATTATATTTTATGCACTTTCCATACATAAATATGAAACAACATAAAACATTGTAAAATTATTTACTTCCTTATTTTGTTTGTGAAATAGTCTTTCAAAATACCATTCGTGCATGTTGAACTATAGATAATTTTTTTAATACAGTAAAAAAATTATCGATAATTCAACATGCACTTATGATATTACTACTGACAATTTTTTGATAATCCTGATTATTAAAAATGACAAGTTTCGTTTGATGTTCTTTTTATAAGGAATGTAATGACATAATTTAATGTTAGCTCCCCTAGCTGTCCGCGTGGGCTCATCTGTGACCGATGACAGCTTTGCAAATCTACCCTGACATTAATGTTGTACATGACAACCCGCATTACTGATTAAGCCTCTGATAACAGATTTAATGGAACGTTCTATATATAACGCGTTCATTAATAATTAGATTATCTCCGAGCTAGCTAACTTACCAATTATGTAATTAATGTTCGTAAGAGTTTAATTAATTGCTCGGACATATTTTATATGAACGTCTGAAGGTGAATTTTTAAGTATGTAGGCAGGAGGATTATTTATGATTTTATTCGATATGATTTATTATATCTGAGTGAGAAATTGTTTTATTGCATAGCACAGTAGACTAGGAAGAAATAAATTGTGACAAAAGTTTGTATTTAAATATTGAGTTTAATGGAGAAAATATATAAAATATAAAATTCAGCAAAATAATAGTTCGTCAGATTAGAGCAATGATCTAGAGGAGTGGGGGAACAGGATTCCAATACAAATAAGTAGTGACACTACATTGTCAGTCATTAAACGCATTCTTTACTTTCAAATTTTTGACACTAGGTGGTGCGATCTGGTAACTTTATAGGGATTTTTATGGTAAATAAAGCATGGTGCTTTAAGCACCAGAGATAAGTGGGTCTCTGAAAGCACATTGGCCAATCCTAAGATGAAAATTCCCTATAAAGTTACCAAATCGCACCACCTAGTGTGAAAAATTTGAACCCCGTAAAGTAAAGAATGCGGTTAATGGCGGCCATTCATATTAACCACTCGTTCAGACACCATTCCTGTCCCCCACTCCTCTAGTTCATTGGGTTAGAGTTACAAGGTTCTATTTGCACAAAACCAGGTTTCGAGTAAATCGAAAAAGAAAAATTCGCTTTCTACTTTCCTTACACTAAATAAAGATATGTTTGTTATCTTTTAATATAAGCTTTTTTAGGTAAGTCTTATTCGATTTTTATTAAAAAATCTTAAAATACGTATTTATTTTATTTAATAAATAAATATTTAGAAATCACATAGGACTTCGTAACTGTACTGAAAATATTTTATCAGCACATAGAACTTTGTAATTCTGTAAGAAAATAATAAAGTTAAATCTTAATGTAATTATTATTAATAAGAAAAAAATTGAAAAATAATAATAAAACTATAAAGCTGGTTTTCAATTTGTGGTCCATTCTCCAGATATACCTTATAAAATACCCAAAAAGCCGTATTTATTGTCAAACTTTACTTTTGGGAAAATCTGCCTAAAACGTTGTATCCAAGGGTTTTTTTAAGCAGTTCCTAAAGTCACTGAAACTGTATCTGATAATAAATGTTTTTTAACTTCACCCCGGCGGGGCCCCGCTGGTGTGAGGGGGTAATTATTTTTAAATGTTTTTTCGTCAACATTGGTACATATGCGTTTTTGGGGTAGCAAAAATTAAATCTATAAATATATAATTTTTAACTCCACGGGGGTGGGGGGTGAATATTTTTAAATGTTTACAGTATTTTCGTGAAAATCGGTATATAGGGGTTTTTAAAGTCGCTAAAACTGAATCTAAGAATTAAACAAATCTAACTTCACCCCCTCAGGAGTTACTTTTAAAATTGGTAGAATTAATCCTTATAATAAAATAATTTTTTATCAAAAAGTCACGTTAATACAAATTTTCACGGAAAAAAAAATTATAGCTAGGAGCGCTATAACACACATACAAGCAAATTATAATCGCTTATTATATAAATACAAGGCTTTCTCTTACAATTATGGCAGTCAGTGTAAAAATTTATATGAAATACTTTAATTGTTTAGTGAATAATAAAATATAACAAATAGTATGGCATTTATAGCTTAAATAGATTTAATTATTGTCCGTGCTAATAATTTTTATAATATAATAAAATTTCTGTAAATTTATAAAAGTGCCTGTAATAAATATAATCGTGTCTGTAATATATATAATCGTTTCCAATTTATTTTTAACATTATTAGTTATTGTGTCCCTTATAATCTATAGCTTAAATCACTATAATTTGCCACTGTTACCAAATATCTTATAATGTATAGCGCAGAGCCCACTAATTTCTTTCCGTGTTCTCTTAGCTTTGTTCAATTTTTTTAAAAGTTTACCTCCTTAACTTTTTTGTTTTTAGAAGGATTACTTTTAAAAACAATAGGTATATTTTCCTTGTAAAACTTGATTTTTCCTGAAAATTTCAAGTCGATCGGAATATTTCTTCTTGAGTTATCGTGCCTACAAAAATCGTGACATAGGACAGACGGACGGACAGACGAGAAGACACACATTTTCAAAGGTTCTTATTTTTTTATGAAACACATTTGTATCCTAGATTTTTTTAACAAGGACGTTTTTTGGCGATTCTGGGAAATTCGAAACTACCGTATAATAACACTAGGCAACAAATCTCAACTTTTTTTTTTGCCCCGACCGGAAAATAAATTTTTCTTACTAATTCGAGGGCGTAGAAACCGAAAATTACCTTAGAAAAATTTCAGCACCTAAAATTTTTGAGATATAAGTCCAGGAAATAATGACGATTTTTTTTCAAATCTTAAAAAAAGAGTAGGATTTTGAAAATTTTAGGGTATATTAAAAAAAATACGAGGAACTCATAGATATATATGCCAAGGACCTATTGTCAGAGTAAGTAAGCGAAAAAAAAAAATAAAAGCTTAAAATGAAAGCGCAGAGTTTACTTAATTGCTCTTTTGTGGTAAAACTATCAAATCTGTATAAAAATTTTATAGGACTTAATTTGTAGATTCTAAAATTCTCTAAAAAAATATTTATACAAATATTTTTTTATTTTGCTTAGTCTGTTCGTAAAAAGTAAATAAATGAAAAAGAAACAAAATTAAAGTACACAGTGTAAACTTTTTTCCCGAGCCCAAAAAATATATTTTTCTTATAAAGAACTTTCACTTTCGGGTTTAGACCGTGTTAATGGATTTTCACTTTCCGACGTTTCGTCTCTTACTACTAGAGACATCTTTAGGGATTAATCTGAAACTAAGTTTCGAATCAACTTGTGTCACTATTTATGACGAGTTGTGGTTATTCACCCGTGACGAGGTTTTTCCTATCAAAGACTTCCATATTGCAGGTAAGTGGTAACCAGTGTCCCGATTGATATTGTTAGGATGCTTGATGATTTCTATCGATTCCCGTATCTTCCTTGGCATTTTTCTGTTTTCTGTTAATATTTGTTTTGTTTCAGACAAATTGATTTTATGACCTGTTTCATGTACATGTTCGGCTACTGCCGATAAGGAAATTTGTTTCTTTCTTATATTGCGCTCATGCTCTTGAAGTCTTGTAGAAATTTTTCTCTTAGTTTCACCTATAAAATCAATTTGTCTGAAACAAAACAAATATTAACAGAAAACAGAAAAATGCCAAGGAAGATACGGGAATCGATAGAAATCATCAAGCATCCTAACAATATCAATCGGGACACTGGTTACCACTTACCTGCAATATGGAAGTCTTTGATAGGAAAAACCTCGTCACGGGTGAATAACCACAACTCGTCATAAATAGTGACACAAGTTGATTCGAAACTTAGTTTCAGATTAATCCCTGAAGATGTCTCTAGTAGTAAGAGACGAAACGTCGGAAAGTGAAAATCCATTAACACGGTCTAAACCCGAAAGTGAAAGTTCTTTATATCTTAATGGCCGTGAAAGCTTAAAATCTAAAATATATTTTTCTTATCAATTTAAAGAAGTAAAATCCAAATTTGACCTTAAAAGAAATCCAGCACATCTTATTTTTTAAATTTTAGTACAGGCAATTATGCCAATTTAAAAATAATTTATAAAACAAAACATTGTGTATTTGTATAATGATTCTACATCATAAAAATGTTACTTTATTACATAAGAACCATATTACGTAACATTTTTTACTTTAATTTTGACCCCCTAGTAATGATTTTTGACAAGTTTTAGCATGAATACGTGGCGATAAGCTTGTCCCCTTGTGCATCCTTCTTCTTTCCCTCCACCCCTACTTAGTTTTGTCACATTATCCATTTTTTTTAAATATTTTTTTTTCATAATATCCCTATTCTACCTATGAATTTAAAGTTTCCATGTTTTAAGTTGGGTATTTTTTAACTAATATTGAGTCGCCGAATCTAAATTTGTCCTTATCTCCCATGATTTAGGACAAAAGAGGGATAAAATAATGATTTTTTAACATTTTTATCTCATTTTTCTCAGAATACTTAGGTAATAGAAATATTCTGAGGCCAGATTCGGTTTCAGCGACACAAAATTAGTTAAAAAA
>CAUEHQ010000469.1:0-17847 GCA_958510825.1 Brachypterus glaber
TGGTTTGGTTGGTTTGGTTGGTTTGGTTGGTTTGGTTGGTTTGGTTGGTTTGGTTGGTTTGGTTGGTTTGGTTGGTTTGGTTGGTTTGGTTGGTTTGGTTGGTTTGGTTGGTTTGGTTGGTTTGGTTGGTTTGGTTGGTTTGGTTGGTTTGGTTGGTTTGGTTGGTTTGGTTGGTTTGGTTGGTTTGGTTGGTTTGGTTGGTTTGGTTGGTTTGGTTGGTTTGGTTGGTTTGGTTGGTTTGGTTGGTTTGGTTGGTTTGGTTGGTTTGGTTGGTTTGGTTGGTTTGGTTGGTTTGGTTGGTTTGGTTGGTTTGGTTGGTTTGGTTGGTTTGGTTGGTTTGGTTGGTAAAGGGGGGAGGGGGGGTCTGACCAAAAGTGACGTCACCTTAAAAAAACGTGCATTTAAACAGAAAATTTTCCTTTAGACATCGCTCTACAAAAATCGTATTTTTTCCCTCTATTACTTAAAATAAGATATTTTTTAACGGCTTTAATGCTTTAATGGCCAGAAGCTTTGGTAGGCCCAAATGGTATTTTTTTAATCTAAAAACGAATTATTTAATTATAATTTTATGAATTTATGGTAATGAACATTATATACTAATAATATGCCAACAAACAATGGTCCGACGGCAGCCCTGAGGTCGACCCTCGACATGCGGACATAACGACGGCCTTTCTTTTCCCGATCATATTGCGTATCATTTATCAACTATTTAAGATTAGAAGTCAATCGTCGTTTAATGATCATTTGCCAATCATATTGCGTATCATTTACCGATCATTTTAGGATCAGCGGCCAATTTTCGTTCAACGATCATTTGCCAAAAAACGTTATACGGTGATTCCATGGTAACTCCCGTTACAGCCTCAGAAAAAATGACTGTTTCTTTTAAATATTTTATTATATTATTATTAAAGATGGAATGTTATTAATTATTTTTAAAGGCTGTTTGTTAAAAAATAATATCATAAAATATCATAATGAAAGTGTAATTTTTTCTATGGCTGTAACGGGAGTTACCGTGGACTTTTTACCGGAATTTCATGTTTACCGATCGTAACTAATATGTTTTTGTTTTATTTATATTTTGTTTTTCTTTTTGGTTTGCGATGGAACTGTTTTATTTTTACTTTATTTATATTTACATACATTTAAATTATTATCATGTTTTTCATTAACTGTTGAATTATAAACCTACTACTAACTATCAGATAATTCCTATAGAAAAATTCGTCTCGAATGAGCGGAAATACTTTTTCATAAAAAAAGTTATGTCCAATTTCTAGTATTTGGGAGGGCGCTCCCGGGCGGTTGTGAATACTAAAAAGGTTATGTACAGAAACAATTTTTTACCTTTTGGAAAGGCAGGATTCATGGAGAAAATGATAATAACATATTTTGACTAATTTTATTTTACTTTTTAGGTGGTTTTTAAATTTTTCTTCTATTGTAAATAATAAAAAAATACGACCAAAATAAAAAATTAACCCTCGTTTAACCCCCTTTCCCCCAACCAATTTTGTTATAATACGAACTTAAGCAAGACAAAATAAAAATACATTCATATACCAAATTTCAAGTCGCTAGCTCAAAGCATTCTTAAATTATCGTGGATACATCGGTTGTTGGCGTGGAATTAGTTTCGTAAATGGTGCTTCGATTTATATCAAAAACTATGTTTAAAAATTACCAAAAATAAACAAAAAATACAGCATAGTGATCGTAAAGGCATAAACTTTATAAAGGAAGTAAAATAATAACTAAAATAAGTGTGTAAACTAAACTTAACACTAAACAGATTTGTAAACAAACTTTATCGCAACAAAACATCGGGCTTATCCAAGTGAATAAATAATAACGAAATTACAAACTTTCTTTCAAATTGTAATAATGGTCAAGTGTTGTAGAAAAGAATTTACTAGCTACTGCTGTTTAGGGTGCAACAATGTTATCCACAAGAGCTGTGCAACGAAACTCAATGAGATGACTGTAATAGATAATCATAAAGTATATTGTTCGTTAAAGTGTCAGAGGAAATATGAAGAAGAAGAAAGCATAGTTCAAGAAAAAGACTCAAAAATAGAAAAACTTTTATTCGAACTCAACGAGAGAGATGAACATATAACACGACAGAAGAGGAATTCTCAAATGTTTAACAACGAGATTTTTGAAGCCGAAGCTGCGTATGTAAAAGACATAGAAACATTTAAATTAAATAGTAAAGCGTTAGAAAACAGACTATAAGAACAGAATAAAATAAATCTGCAACTGGAACAAAATTATGAAAAAATTGTGAATGAAAAAGAAATACTCAGACAAGAAATAAAAACACTTAAGAGGAAAAACCATCGCCTAAGTAAGGACATTGACGAAAGTAAAAATAGTATACTGGAGCATAAGAAGGAATTACAAACATTAAGAACAAAAAAGGACGCACGTGATAATGACAATAGAGAAGGCTCCAAACGAGTTAACTTAAGTACTAAAAAAATAAAAATAAAACCAAAAGTGATAATATTCTCCGACGAAAATGGCTACAATTATAGTAAAATTCTAAAAACAATGACTCTGGGAAAATATGAACAATCTGACGTATACGAAAATGCCTTGTTGAATAAGACGCTTTTTAAATCATTAACTAAACAGGATTACATTATTATATTTCCAGGGTACAAAAATTCGTTGAAGGGCAAAACCATTGCACCACAAACTCTTGAAGAATTTATTATTAATTCTGCGCATACTAATATAATAATCGGCAGTATACCCCTTATACAAAACAGGCCAGTACTAAATAATTTTATAAAAGCTGAAAATTCAAACACGTATGAAATAATAACAAAACATAAACACATTAGCTATGTAGACACAAATAAATTACTCCACGAGCATGAAAACAAAAATTCTGGTTTAAGCTACAACGGTAAATTTAAAATAATAAGCTACTTATCCACAAAATACCTAATTCACGCTGAATTTGACAACGATATTCAAGAAGTACATACAAACCTATCACTTGTGTTATCTGACGACAATAATAAAGGAGAAACGCCAGTAAATAGTTTGACACTCTCGGAGGAACTATCCACTCCTACTAAAAATTTTTTGTATCCACGTTTAACTCAAACAAGCATAAGTCATTAAGCACCGCGAAAAACCAATTGAATATCCTACACCTAAACACATGCTGTGTTAGGAATAAAAGTAATATGCTGGATGTGTTTCTACAGGATTTAAAGCCTTATATCGTATGTATAACTGAGCATTGGCTAGTGGAAGAAGAAGTTTCTGAGTTTATACTCGAAGGTTATAATGTTGCTTCATCGTTTGCGCGCAAGAACCACACTCATGGAGGCTCGATGATACTATGTAAAAATAAAAACTTTTCAACTTTATCAAACATTAATGAAATGTCAGAAGAAATGCACTGTGAAGTTGCAGCTATTAAATTGTTAAATATAAATATAATTTCAGTTTATAGATCGCCCAAAGGTCAAAACTCAGGCGACTTTGATATATTTATGGATACAATTGAAAAAAATTTAAATTCTTTTGACTCAAACTCACGTATAGTCATATCTGGAGATTTTAACGTTTTCTTTAACACAAATGATCGCAATGCTAAAGCATTATGTGAATTGTTTAATATTTTTGGACTGAAACAAACAATTGATGAGCCCACACGGAAAAAAAATTGCCTTGACAATATATTCCTAAACCAGCACATCCCAGTATACAAGCCGTGTATTAAAATGCGAGTTCTCCGATCATAGTGCACAAATGGTCGATTTTGAGTGTCCCATGGAGACGGGCATCAACATCTCACGTAAGTGTAGACCACTCACAGTCAAAGGTTTTAATACTTTACATAATATACTGGATCAAACCTCTTGGGACTTTTTAAATGGGGATGATGTAAATCTCTGTTTCGAAAGGTTTAATAACATAATATCTGAAGGTGTTATGGAAGCTTTTCCTGAAAAGGAAATACGTGCAAAACAGTCAGACGGAGGTATAAAGTGGTTTACGAGAGATCTAGCTGATTTGAGGGAGCATTTAAGGCTTTTAAATGAACTATATACCAATTTTCCAACTGAAAATTTACGAACAGTAAGAAACAAGGTAAAGTACAACTACAATTCAAAAATAAAACTAGCTAAAATAAAGGCCAATGATAAAATTATCACAGATTCAAACAACCCTACTAAGACAATGTGGGGCATTATAAATCAGAAAAGAAATTCTAAAAAATCTGTTGAAGTATCGGAGAAAGTTAACTGACGAATTTAATAATTTTTTTGTATCTATACCCGGTGATTTGTAAAAAAATATTCCATTAAGTCCTTTAAATCCTTTGAACACTTTTAATGACATAACAGACTCAAATTTTAAATTCTCAGAGGTAACTTTTAATGACGTACGCTACGTAATATCGTCTTTAAAGTCTAGTCGCTCAACAGATATTTATGGTCTTTCATCCACAATTATAAAAAGAAATATTAACCACCTCGTATACCCAATTACCAGATTAATTAATAAGTGCATCGCTTCAGGTATCTACCCTGATTGTCTAAAGATATCCAAAGTTGTGCCTATTTTTAAAAAAGGAGATCCTGAAAATATCTCAAATTATCGACTAATAGCGTTGGTTCCAATTTTTTCAAAAATATTTGAAAAAATATTAGCGAAACAATGGCGATTTCTCCCGTTAGATTAGACAGGGACAAAAGTTCTACCCAAAAAGGATAGAAGACATACATACACTCCCATTTCCACCCAGCCAAACAAATTCTGTATTTGTTCTTTGTTGAACAAATACAATATTTACTTGGCCGGGCGAAAAGTGTAACTATAATATTTTTATTAAAGAAATTACTGGCGCCATCTAAATTTTAGTAGAATTATCTTATTCTACAGATTCACATAAGCTATGTTCGTTCGTGTCGCTCAGTGCTACACTTTCCGGCCAACCAAATACTGTATTTGTTGTATGAAAAACAAATAGAGTATTTGTTTTGTTGGCTGGTAAGTGTAGCACAAATGAGATAGAGATAGGGTAGACGTCTTTTGTTTCATAATTCTAGTTGTAGAGAGCTCCATTGGCCACATATTTCGAAAAATATCAATTGTTTAGTAGGCAACAATTCGGCTTTCGAAAATGGCGTAGTACTATAGATGCAATTATTAATTTTATTGAATATACCATTGACTGTTTTGAGCGTGGGCTATTCTCTCTTTCATTGTTCCTAGACCTTTCCAAGGCCTTTGACTGTGTGACACACTCCTTATGGTTGAGTAAATTGGGAAAATACGGACTATCAAATGATAGCATTAAGCTAATACGTTCCTATCTCGAAAAAAGGAGTCAAAAAGTACTATTTGATAATGTATGGTCAGATATGAAACAGGTATCCATTGGTGTACCACAGAGGTCTGTTTTAGGCCCCTTGTTATTTCTGATATTCATTAATGACTTTCCTGAATTTATGGCAACCATGAATAATATATTTAATATTTTATTCGCGGATGACAGTAACACATCGGTAATTTTGAGAGGTTTGACCATGGTACTTATGTTAAGTTTCTTGGAATTCACATTGACACATTGATGAAAAGCTGAAGTGGGATACTCATATAGACCATTTGTCCAGCAAGCTAAGTAAAAATATTTTTTTGCTTCGCAGTATCTCGAACTTTGTATCACCCAAAATACTTAAAATTGCCTATCATGGTCTTTGCGAATCTTTAATTGGCTATGGCATAATAGCTTGGGGTAATGGCGCAGGAAAAGAGAAAATCTTCAGATTGCAATCCAAACGAAAATTGCAACTCGACATTTTCTACTTTAGGCATTTTCACCTTCCCCTCACTATATATATTTTATTGTCTACTATATGCTTTTAATAACTTAAATAAACTAGCTGTGGGTGAAAATATTCACAATCACAATACACGCCACAAAAATCAAATTAGAACGATTAATTTTCGTCTGACTAAAAGCCAAAATAGTTTTTTATATATTTCAACAAAACTAATAAACAAATTACCATTGACTATGCGGGATTTGAGTTTTGAAGGTTTTAAAGTGGCGATAAAGAAAATACTTATAAAAGGCGCCTTTTATAGTATTGAAGAATTTCTTTTATCTAATTTTAACAACTTTTAAATTAAATTATAATTGTAACTGTAACTTGTCTTGTATTTAATTTTAATTTTAGTCATTTTTATCTTATTTTAATCTTATATTACAATTAGTATTACATAGGAGTATCATTTTATCTTAGTTTGGACTTTTAACTCTTATATTATAATGACATGTGTAACCATACGGAAAACACGAATAAACGTACTTACTTACTTACTTACTTACTTACTTACTTACTTACTTACAGACAGACAGACAGACAGACAGACAGACATCATTTTTTTGCTGCTTATTTTGCTTTTATCGAATTTTCAGGAAATAATAAGATGAATTAGGCAAAACAAAATTTTTGATTTTTTTCTATCGCAATGCTTTATTTAATGAGCTCCCTAAGAGCTCATTTCCGGACCAACCTTTATAGAATTTTTTAATTTTATTTTTGGATGTAGAATCACCTTTTAAATTTTGGCATGTCAGTTATTGATCCTGTATATCTTAACGGCTTGTTTAATTTTAAATTAATATTTTAGATTACCACAAGATATATATTAAGTGGCTAAAGTTTCAAAACTATTGCAGCTAATGGAAAAAGGCAATGCCTCTGATTTTAAAAATAAATCACTAGATGAAATTGAAATTGATATGATACATATGATAGAGGATGATGGTACAGGTAATTTCATGTTTTTTATTAGGTACAAATTTTCTTAACTGACTGAATTTGGAGGAACCCAAATTTTGCACTCTTAATTGTTATCTCAAAATTTCGGCACTACCCGGTTTAAATTTACTGTTTATAAATTTTTATTAATTTGGCGGTTCTTGGAAACGTACAATAAACAATATGGTTTGCCGACTAGTTTCGTTTATTGTATATAAACTTTCTCAAGGCTGTAAAACAAAACGAAAAATGTTTTAGGTACAAAACATAACTATGTAATTTTTGGGTTTAGTTATAGGTATTTTTTTACATTACATTTAAGGCCGAGCTTAGCCAACCGCATATGCGGTCGTTTAATATTTTATAGTTGACATCCACAAATGTAAAAGGATAGGGATTTCGGTTGTCCAATTTTTAAATTGGAGAACCGCAAATTATAAACATAACCTCAATTTTTTTTGTTTGTGGTGATAAATGTCTCCTAGGTATGTTTTATTAACCGTTCGTTTTTTTAACGAATTCATTTTCCAATTTTAAGTTACCCAGTTTTTAATTTAATTGGAGACTTTAGGGTTAGGAATTAAGAAGCTATTTACAACACACAAAAAACACACGTAATGGGTCCCAATTTTTCTATGAGCGTTCGGAAAAGTGCTCTTCCGCAGGCATTTGCGTGTGCACTTTTCCGCGCTAGTGTGGAAAAGTAAAGAATCTTAAAATTTAGAAGCTTAACACTTTCGCTGTGGATGACTCTCTTGAGAGTCGGTCCCGTCCTTGTCACAGCGCGCACGACTCTCATAGGAGCCAGGCATCAGTTTCAAAGTAGCGTTCTAGGAAGGTAAATGCGCGTGTGTCATCGTGTGGTGGAGCATATTATAGTCAAATTAAAGTCGCAAGCAAGTTGCAAAACAACTTTACACTACGATATTTCAAGAACGCTTTAACATAGAGAATTGAAATTTGAAAGAAATTTTCTCTACTACTTAGAAAATCTTTGTTCCAAATTTCAAGTCTCTGAGTCAAAGCGTTCTTGAAATATCGTAGTGTAAAGTTGTTTTGCAACTTGCTTTCGACTTTAATTTGACATATGCGGCTGTTTTTGGGTGAACATGTCGGCTTCGGCCGACAGGTGTGCAAGAAATTTATAAACAAAAAATACCTTAGCCCCCGGCTATGCAACCAGATTATAAGGTAGCAGTGAAAGTGTTAAGTGTAAAAATGTGGCATTTTACTTGGTTTAGCCTTTTTATTTACATGGCAACTAAAGACAACAATTCAAATTCGTAAAATTAAAAAAAAATGTTTTCGCTAGTAAAAAAAATTTCTTCTTCCTGCTGAAAGTGACTTTTACGCACTTGACTGATTGACCAAACTCCGCTTACGGAAAAGTGGCACTTTCGAAACTTGTTAGGAAAATAGCTAGCTATTTTGAACTTTTGTTTTAAAAGTTATGCTTTTATTATTTTTTATATTTTAAATAATAAAATCATTAATTTGGACCAAAAATTCTATAATCTGTTGTGATAAACGTTTTTAATATAATAAAATTACATCATGTGATCAGGGCTATATATGGTCACCCCTCCATTCTCCCAATAGCTATAGCTATTGGGAGGATGAGGGGGTAGTCTCCCCCAAAGCTATCTTGAAATTTGAAAATGTTGCATATTTCATGGGTTAAAAATATAAAAGTTGTAATTTTAGCAGTAGTGTAAACGTTTCTTTTTTTTAGTTTTCAACTTTTTTGTCGGCAAAATAAAGGTAGTGATTTACGCAGTAGTAGATTTTGAAATTCGAAAAAATTGGATATTTGCAAAATGTCTTAATTCAAAATAGAAACAATTATTGTTATAAAGAATGGAAACAATTATTGTTATATTATTATTATAATTAACGTGAAATCAGTTATTCCGTACCAGATGTAGCCTGCAGAGACCGTATTTTATATTTTGTTAAAATATAATAGTTATGGTAACGAGAATTAAATAACATATATAACAATGTTGTAATAAATATTTTTTAATTTGCGGGTGTAAACTTAATGTAAACTGTTGGAGGCAACCAACAGTTCAAATAATTTACTTTGGTAAATAAATATTGCATCAATAGATGTCGCTTCAAAAATCGTCATTTTTTAAAAAATAACCATCGGCTCAGTCGGCAAATAATTTAGTTACATAAAAGCAATGGTCGATTGCGTGTGGCTCTCGGGCGTGTTCCCACAATTTCATTAAAAAAAAAGAAAATAAAGAATAAAATTAACGTTAAAACATTTCGGTCTTGTTACCACAAATGCATAAACATTATGCGCTAAATATTTCGGTCTAGTAACCATTTTTAATAACAAAACGGCATACGCCACACTCTGTACATAAAAGTGTAAATACAAATGTGTGAATGTAAAAATAGTGTAAATATAAAAAATCAAAAACAGTTTTAAATCAATCATTCAATACAGTCCACTAAAAACCCATATTGTGTAGAAATAAACTCTACATAATATTTTGTTCCTTCTAACCGGAAATTTTGGTACTCTTAACCGAACATTTTACCAAATTTGGGACCTATAAAACAAAGTGATTATCTAAACTAAACTTTCTAAGTCAATCCCAGTGATATAAAATAAGTGCTGCTAAAAACTTGCTGAAAAAAGTGCAAAGAATTGTGAAAAATCCGTTAAAAACATTCCGTCGGTAAAAGTTCTAGAAAGAAATTCTAGCTCGAAAAAACCTGTCGCTCAAAACCGATGTTTTTAGAACAGTTACTATAAAAATAAGTGCGCTCTAGTGTTCAAGTGACCTAACTAAAATTCTACCAAACTGTAAAAAACAGTTTCGCTACTCGTCACCAGGGAGTGCTCCAAAAAACAAAAGTGCAATTTTAAAATTGTGGTTCTTGAAGTGTCGCACGAGGCGCTGCAATAGACGTCAAAACTTGTTTATAACCAAAAAGTTCAACTGTGGATTTGTGGAAAATCCAATGGAAATCCGATTCAACGCTGGATATTCAGATAAGACCTCTATTTACTAATTACTAGTGAAATAATTGCATTAATATTCTCAAAATAGACGTTTAAGTATTTTTCTTTTCTAGTTTTTAAGTTCATACTTATTTTTTTTGTAAAACCTTTTGATGTTTACATTTTGTCACATTAAAAATGGCTCCTAAAAACCAATAAAAAATATTTAGAAGACCACCAAAGTGACAAAATTGATGCGTTATTGAACAACTTCAAGTTCGTAAACAAGTTATTGAAGAAAACTATCAAATAGTTAAAGATACAATTGTTGAGATTGAAAGTCTGGAACCAGATGAGTCTGAGTCTCTCGATGAATTTGAAGAGGACTATTTTAACACAGTCTCAATAATCAATGCAATTATTTCTGGTTTTAATAATTTTCAAAAACAACAGAATGCAGATTCTGGTCCTATCCGAACAAATCCAGTAGAATTCATATCTACCGCAAAGCTACAACCCATTCAAATTGAACCATTTAGTGGTAAAAACCTTAAAAAATTTAAGCCCTTCATAGGAATTTTTTTAGCAGTGATTGACAAAAATCATGCATTATCAAAAGTAGAAAAACTTTTTTATTTGAAGTCCCACTTAAGGGATGAGGCCCTTGCCCTAATTGATGTCCTGCCTTTAATAGGGGACTCTTACGATGAGGCTCTAAAAATATTAAACAATATATATAATAATCAAACCATGTTAATAAATTCCCACATTTATTCAATTTGGATTTACCAAATATTAGCAAGGGCACTCCGGTTGCTCTAAGGGAATTTGTTAGCATTGTGAGACAACAGATGGGCAGTTTAAAAAATTTATTAAATGAAACTATAAATGGTTGGGATAAGATCCTAATTTGCATTCTTTCCGAAAAATTGGACACATATACAAACCGGTCATACCAGATCGACAGAGACTCTTCAAAGCTTCCAACTTTAGAAGGGTTCCTACAATATTTAGAGAATAGAGCAACAGCGCTTGAAGCTGTTGCCCAACCAGATACCTCTAAGTATTCGAAGGAAAAAGTTCAAAATAGCCATATGGCTACAAATAGCACAACTAGTAAAAATAATTCAACAAATGAAATAAAATGTACATTTTGCACTAATTTTAATCACAGAATATACAACTGCAAAAAGTTCAAAGCACCTGTCAATGAAAGAATTCAATTTATAAATAAAAATAATCATTGCAAAATATGCTTAAATAAACATTTAGATAAAAAATGTAAAATCAATTTAACATGCATTTTTTGCAATAGCAATTCACATAATAGCCTATTGCGTTTTGAAAAACAATCAGGGTCTTCAGGTACGGTTCAGGATAAAAAGCCAGTGCAGGATGATTCTAAAGTTAGCGTAGGTTGTTTTGCAAATAATAAAGCTCAAGAGGTTTTATTGCCTACAATAAAGGTAAAATTAAAAGCCGAAAATAGCCCATAGCTGATAGCGGTAGTCAGACTTCATTTATTACAAATAGTTTGGCACAAAGGCTAAATTTAAAAACACATACAAAAAATTTAAATATTTTAGGGGTAAAAGAAACTTCCTTTAAAGTAGAAAATGCAGTAAATGTAAATATTTATTCTAATGTAAATAGTTATAAAATAAATTGCGAATGCGCGGTAGTAGAAAAAATTACCAGCAGCCTTCCAGCATTTCAAATTGATACTAAAAATTTAAATATACCCAAGGACATAAAAATGGCAAATAGCGATTTTTATATTTCCAAAAATATTGACATTTTGCTCTCAGCAGATATTTTCTTTGATATTTTGCGGGAAGAAAAAATAAACTTAAATAATGGTATTATTTTAAAAAATACCAATTTTGGATATATAGCGTCGGGTTCAATTTCAAATTCGCCTATTTTCCAGTTAAATATTAATTGCCTCCTCCATAATTTCATGCCATAGTCATGCAGTGGAAGAAAAATTAGAAAATATTATGTCTAAATTTTGGGAAACTGAAAAAGTCCCACAAACATTTACTGAATATAATAACGAACAAGAAGCGTGTGAACAAATTTTTCTAAACACAACCATATTAAATAATAATAAATTTCAGGTAAATTTACCACTTAAACAAGACTTACAAGAAATTAATTTAGGTGATTCTTTTCATATTGCATACAAACGTTTTCAAAATTTAGAAAAACGCTTTCAGCATAACCCAGATCTTTTTAAAAATTACAAACAATTTATTGATGAATATATAAACCTTGGTCATGCTAAAGTGGTATCACTAAAGAACTACGAGTCCAGTGATACTCCCGTATATTTTGTAGTTCACCAACCCGTAATTCGTGAGGACAAAAAGACCACAAGGTTAAGGGTGGTTTTTGATGGAAGTATGCTTACAAAAAATAAGACTTGAGTCAATGATTTTTTATTTAATGGTGAAAATTGCCAAAATGAGTTGTTTGACATTTTAATATTATTTCGTACGTATAAATATACAGTCTTAGCTGATATAGAAAAAATGTTTAGGATGGTTTTAATTAATCCAAACCATAGATCATTGCAAAACATTCTTTGGAGAAATAATCCAGAATTGCCTATTGAATGCTTGCAACTTCAGACAATTACTTACGGCTACAAAAGTTCAAGTTTTTTAGCAACACGTTGCTTAAAAGAACTTGCGCATAGGTTTCAAAATACATTTAGTTTAGCTTCAAATGCATTAAAAAAAAGTACATATGTAGACGACATTTTGTCGGGTGCAAATACAATTGAAGAAGCCATTCAATTAAAAAACGAATTAATCGAATTATTAAAATTAGGTTCCTTTAGCCTACATAAATGGGCTTCGAATAATGAATCTATCATAAGTAATATTTCTTTACAACACAGACAAATTGAAGAAATTGATATCAATAAAAATAATAACACAATAAAAACTTTAGGTGTCTCATATGATATCCAAAAAGATTGTTTTAAAATTTTTTTCCCCTCCAATGACAATGAAGCTTGTTTGACAAAACAACAAATTTTAAGCTACATACCAAAATTCTACGACCCTCAAGGTCTAGCTGGCCCAATATTGGTTTCAGGTAATGTTTTTATACAAAAGTTGGTTAAATAAATTTTCCTGGGACGAAATTTTGCCTGAAGAATTAAGAAAATCATGGACAGATTTTCAAAGTAGCTTAAATAAAATGCCGGTACTTAACATACACAGAAATTTAAAATTTTTTTGATGCAACCAAACGTGAATTGGTTGGGTACTGTGATAGCTCCTTAACTGCTTACGGCGCAGTATTGTACATAAGGTCTATATTTAAAAATAAAGTTTATGTAAATATTCTTTGCTCAAAGTCACGTATTGCTCCAATTAAACAATTATCTGTACCAAGGCGCACTAATTCTTGCACAATTAACAAAAAAGGTTTTTAATTTATTAGAATCCCAAATCAATGAAGTTTTCTTATACTGCGACTCCAATATAGTATTGGCTTGGTTAAAATCTAATCCCACGAATCTAAATGCATACGTAGGAAATAGAGTAAATAAAATTCAGGAATTGACAAAAAACTTTACCTGGAGCTACGTTTCAACAAAAGAAAACCCAGCTGACCTATTATCAAGAGGCGTAGAACCTAGCGAATTTTACTCAAATACTTGTTGGTTCCACGGTCCTCAAATTTTATCCGATCCAAACTTTTTTCATAATAAAAATACTGACATTCATATTCCAAATCCTCTTCCTGAAGAAAGGATACAAAAAGTAACCTTAAAGGCTTCTGAAAATAACGAGTTTTTAAACGAATTTTTCAAAAAGTTTTCCTCAATTTCCAAAATTCAGAGGGTTTTAGCATATGTCAAAAGGTTTATTCACAATTTAAAAAATCAAAATAATAAAATAAAAGGAAAGCTTCAAATAAGTGAACTCGATAACTCACTAACTACCATAATAAAACATGTCCAATTAGAAAATTTTCATGATGAAATAAAAAGTTTAAAATCAAATCAAGATTTAAAATCTAACCTTAAGGGGTTAAGTCCCTTTTTAGATCATTTCGAAATTCTTCGCCTGGGGGGAAGGCTCCAGCAAGCGGACATTTCGTATGATCAAATGCATCCCATAATTCTTCTAAAAAATAATATAATAACCGATTTAATAATAGAAAGGGAACACAAAAAATTATTACATGCGAGTCAAAAACAAGTCCTTAGCAGCTTGAAATTAAATTATTGGCTTATAAACGGCGCAAGAGAAATCAAGAAAATAATTCACAAATGCATTCCTTGTTTCAAAGCTAAGGCTAGGTGTTCGCAACAATTAATGGGCTCCTTGCCTGAAAATCGTGTAAGCGGGCACAGGCCATTTCGAAATTGTGGCCTTGATTTTTTTGGTCACGGTTATATAAAACAGTCCCGACTAAGACGGTCAATTATTACAAAAAATTATGTGGCATTATTTGTTTGCTTTTCCACAAAGGCGATACACATGGAGCTGGTTTCCGACCTCACAACAGAAACCTTTTTAGGGTGTTTTAAACGTTTTATATCAAGAAGAGGACGGCCAATCAATGTGTATTGCGATAACCGAAAAACCTTCAAAGGTGCCAATAACCAGTTAAAAGATTTTAAAAATTTAAATAAAGATAAAATAATCAATTTTTCGCTTGAAGAAAAAATTAATTTTCGTTTTATACCGAGCTACTCACCGGTCTTCGGGGGCCTGTGGGAAGCCGGTGTGAAAAGTGCCAAGCACCATATGAAACGAGTAATGGGTAATAGCCAACTCACTTATGAAGAATTTAATACACTAATTATTCAAATTGAAGGTATATTAAACTCAAGGCCTTTAACCCAACTTTCAAATGATCCTCTGGATCTCTTTTACAGGGTCATGCCCCCCCCCTAAATCCGCCCATGCTGATGATGCTCTGTATACTTACATAATATCACTGAATTTGAACTCGTATCTTTACCAGAATATAAAACAGGATCTGAGTAAACCTACATGACGTTTTTAATCATAGCCTTAGCTTCTATGATGTGTTGAAGATTTAAAAGTTCAGACGAAGATTTTGGAATCCTCCATAATTTTAATTATATCTTTAGCGACCATAAACTTGTTTAATTTGTAGTTATATTTATTTATATCATAATAGAAAATATCTTGGTCCAATATATTGTCAAGCCTTAAAACTAGGTCTAGTACGGATTTATTAAATTGGTATATTAAATACAATGCATTGCAATGATGTGCTTATCTTAAAAAGTGAATTTTTGCAGGTAGGACAACTTGTCTTAGCAGTCTTAGCAGTCAGTAAAGTTCCAGGCTGGGATTGTTTTTGGTAAAAATCTCGATGGAGTAAGGGGGTAAAATGGGGTACAATCAATTTTTTTTAAACTTTTTTTTTCATTTTTTTTTCGATAAATTTGGAAAAAAATATATTTTGAAAAAATTTTCTAAATTTTTTCGTTTCCAAAGATTTTTTTTTGTTTTAATGGACCTAGGCCTTCACGGAAAAGTATTATTTTGTTGGCAGCAGTTTTTTATTATGTTATAGAATATAATATAATTTTAGAATAGAATTTTATTTCGCCAAGATTGATACACGGGTGGTACATTTGGTAAGTCAAATTTAAATACATACTACATTTAAAATTACATAAAAAAATATAAAAAGTAGAATATCGCATATCCCCAAGAATTTAGGCAACACTGTTTTGATATAGCAAGATTTGCGACTAAAAAAAAAAGGAAAAAAAAAGTAAAAACCACAAAAAAAGTCAAGTCAATTTTAAAATGCTATTGTGTTCGTTTGTTTTGACACATTTAGAATAACAGTAATATTACCCATTCTTGGGAATAAGTGAAATTAATAATATACATACATATATATATATATATATATATATATATATATATATATATATATATATATATATACATATATATACATACATACGAGGGTGGTATGATAATTGATGAGCCTTAAAGCCATCTGGCAACACTGCATCGTAATCTTGTTGTTGTTTACATCGGCCATCTTTGAAAAGACAACGTTTACAATATCAGCCAGTTCCGTCAAATAATTTGTGTGTAACAGCTGTTTGAAGTGGACAAGTTTTGTTTTTTTTGTAAAATGGAAAAAGAACAATATCGGTCGGTGGTTCGCTTTCTGTTTTTGAAAGGGAAGTCGCGTGAGGAAATAAAAAACGATTTGGATACCGTGTATGGTGATACCTCACCTTCAATTGCCACGATTAAGCGGTGGTATAACGAGTTTAAAAATGGCCGAACAAGCCCAAATGAGGTCACCACGGAGGAAACCATCAACAAAGTGCATGACATGTTGCTGAACGACCGCAGATTGAAGTTGAGGGAGATAGCTGAGACATGTGGCTTGTCATTGGAACGTGTGCAAAATATCGTGCACGAACATTTGGGCATGAGAAAGCTGTCGGTCCGATGGGTACCGCGTTTGCTGACTGTGGACAACAAGCGGATTCGTGTGATCACTTCCAAGGAGTGTTTGGTTCTGTTGAAGCGCAATCAGAGGGACTTCTTCATGCGTTACGTAACCGTGGACGAAACATGGTTACACCACTACACACCAGAGACCAAGCAGCAGTCGAAGCAGTGGACTTTACCCGGCGAAAGTGCTCCGAAGAAGGCAAAAACGGTCCCATCTGCCGGGAAGGTCATGGCGACCGTTTTTTGGGATTCCCAAGGTGTGATCCACATCGACTATTTGGCCAAGGGAAGAACGATCACGGGGCAGTATTACAGTGATTTATTGACCCGATTCGACGAAAGTAGGTATAGCGCCGGTTGTGCCAGACAGTTCGGGACATTTGAACTACTGTCGGTTAGTGTGTGATCTGTATTATCGGTACATTTGAACTACTGGCGGGGAAATTTAAAAATACAAAATGGCGGTTTCCGGTGACGTCACAAAATGGCGGTTTCCTGTTGCGGGAAATTTAAAAATACAAAATGGCGGCTTCCGGTGGCGTCACAAAATGGCGGTTTCCTGTTGCGGGAAATTTAAAAATTCATAATGGCGGTTTCCGGTAGGCTGTTTTGGTTTTCTAAAAACAAAATAATTCATAGTGCTGTTAGTACCTAGTTTTCTACCACCCTTTTTGGCGTTTAGATCCAATACGCAGCCCCCTGTTCTAAAGACCCTTTGGGTATTTAGACCCATTAAGCAGACCCCCTGGGGTCACAGTATACAAACCCTATATGTAAATCCCCTATTTGGAAAGTAAAGCGTCAAACGCCGGGGTTTGTTTTTCAATAAACCTATACATTATTACTTTTAAAAAAATTCGGGATGGCGGTGAATTGAACCGAGGACCTACAGGTTGATAAACGAACGCGATACATACTGAGCCACAAGCCAGTTGTAAATAGAAATGTTAATCATTGAAGATATAAATACTAGTGGTTGGGAGAGAGTTAAGTTTCGCCTAAAAGAGACCAGTCCTATTTTTTAATGTAAAATAAGCTATATCAATTAGGAAAAGAGTGTGGTAGAGCTTAGCCTAAATTATAAAAAATATTTTATTAATTTCATTTATTCATAATTTAGTAATATATTTTAATACAACAAAAAACATTTATTGAAAACATAATTTAAGATGCCAGTCTAGTCTAAATTATAAAAATAATACATAAAAAATGATTTTTGAGAAAAAAAGTTTTCAAAAAGCGAAAAGTATCAGCAGCTGTATTTTGTTATCAGTTTATTAATAGATCGGACCTTGAAACTGCAGACAATACGTCTAGAATAATATATTGATACATTATCACTAAACTTTTGAATTATTACACTCTTCGCAGCTTAAGAGCAGAGGAGTATTTATTTATTATACGTATACCGACGTCGACGTATACTTCGGGCTTTTTTATCCTAAATTATTTTTTTGGATCAAAATTCTAAACAAGTTTTAAAAGCATTTCGGTACAATAGCTTTATTTGTTTTAAACCTCAATCTCAAATCTACTTATATAAAATTAATTTTTTTTCCAATCGGTTTGTGCAACTCCTCAGCAAACGGTAATC
>CAUEHQ010000470.1:0-16373 GCA_958510825.1 Brachypterus glaber
AATAGCTTACACAATATATTATTTATCCAATACATACAGATAATAAGACAACTACCAGCTTTATTTTAAATAGTTAAACTCAATAATAACCCCCGTGTGGCTTTTACTTTATTGAGTGGATAATTATTTATTTTACCCACTCAACTGTCACTTGTCAAATTATTTTCTTGTAAATGTCATTAAAATTTTTAATAAAAATATGAATTTCTAAGCTATTTATTGGATAAAACCTTGTATGGCTGACGCCTCGCAGGTTAATTTTCTCATGGGCAATATCTTACTTTACCCACTAGTACCATAAATAACTATTACCCACCTACCTATCTAGTGCTCTATATTTAAATGTCTTGTTTAAAATTAAATGATGATTTTTTTTATTGGTACCTACTTTAGTATATACCTTATGCCTCGCATTTATAAAAAAATATTATAACTTTAGGTAAAAAAAATACAAATACATTATTAAAGTAAAAATTCATAAAGTTAAAGATATTAATGACACACGCCCACAAAAAAAAAGTCAATTACAATTAACGAGACTTTTATTACGTATTTTTGTGTACTGAAAACGAATTTTTCAAATAACTGCAAAAAAGAATAGTGGACTAGCTAGCTCGAGATCTTCAAAGTTTTCTAGCACGTTAACTACCTATTGACGGTGGGAGTTGTGTCTGAAGACACTTTTGATCAAAAAGTCGAAAACTATAACATTTAAAATTCAAGAAAGTTATCTATTTGACGTTAAAATCAAATGGACAGGAAACAGTGAATAGTACCATTTCATCCTTTTTGGGAATCATCAGCACTGTTTATCCTGTATGTTGTTAATATTTAAATAAAACGTTAGATAGATATAAAAGTATGGTGGTGATGAAATGGTACTATTCACTGTTTCCTGTCCATTTGATTTTAAAGTCAGATAGATAACTTTTTTATATATATTTTTGGTTATTAACCGACAAACGTGCAGTATATATTTTTATAGGCTGTCAATTCTTAACTTATTTAAAATTCAGCCCACTATGACTGAAACCACTTTTAAGTAAGATAAAGGGGTCAGCGAGCCTTTTCATTGTCAAATTGTCTAAAAATGCGTAAGAAAAATATAGTCTGGTTATTAGTAATTGAATCTATTTTTTTTGTGGGCCTGTGTAATTTGCGAAAGTCGATTGATTTAAAATATTTTGTCCTTTAAGGACTTAGCCCTTAGGACTATCTCTTTACATACAATAATTAAAACAAAAAAATCTAAATTAATTCAGTCTCATCTACAAATTTACCTTTATTATAATTATTCTCATTTGTTACATCAGAAGAAAATATCATATATTTAATACTTTCGCTATCCTTTGAATCCTTGTCTTCTTTTTTATCTTTTTTATCAGATTTTTTATCTTTTCCACTTGCCACTTCAATTTCCACAAAGTATTTTGAGTTTGTTATAAAAATTGAGTATCCTGATATCAAGTTCCATTTTTGAGCCTTGTGCTTTTCTTGGTACAGTTCTAAAAAAGCTTGAGCTCGACTTTGTTCATCGGGGTAAATTTGGTATGCTGTCTTCAACAGGACCACTGCATCAACTATGTAGTCTATGGAAGGTACTGAAGAATTACCAGTAGCATGTACCTAAAATGAATAAAAAACTAAGTGGATATAAAGCGGGACTTTTTGTTGGGATTCAAAAAAAGTAGCGAGGATGAAAAAAAAATAGTTTTATTCGATTGTACGAAAAGTCATGTTTTAGTAAATTTGGACTTAACATTGATCTGTTCATCAAAAGACTGGATTTTTAATTTTAATAATTTTTTGATGACTGTTTACAGTCATCAAATAGTAAACTGCCCCTTTCATCGGAGTAGTTGATTTTTGTACCAAAACTACATATTAATTATAACTTAAGTTATAATTCTGACAGTAGATTTGTATTTAGAAGAAAAAATTAGACGGGAAAACAAATTTTGATCGTAAAGAAGTAGCAAGTATAATAAATTATAAAACGTAAACAGTTGTTAAAAAAGAGCCATTTTCAGCACCATTTTAAACATGGCCGCCCCTATAGTATTTAAAAAAGTCCCTATCTCTGAAAAAAAGTTTTATCACTAACAAAAATTTTGATGACTAAAAAAAGGTCAAGGTCCTTACCTACACAGCTACGTTCGGAGTAAATTGCCTCTGGATTTTACCATTTGACTGTTTGCGCAATAACTTTTTTATAGACAAAATTGATTACTTACAATTATTTCAGTGGGAGTTGATGAAGAGTCCAATACAGATGAGGTACACAAAGAAAAAGACATTGCCAAAAAAAATATTTTAAAAATCATTTTTATTTTTATACTTTTTACCTAGGTATACCTATAGTTTAAACTATAGTTTATAAACTACAACTGCAGGTACTAAAGTCTATTTTATTGATGATGTTAAAAAAAATATTATCTGTTCTTATACCTATGCTATTAGGTACAATATCTACTATCTACAAATAAAATTGTTATAACAGTCTACGTTTATTTATTGTAACAGGGGTCGGTACCGCGGTAAAAGAGGAGACAAAAATGTAACCTAATTTGAATCAAATTATACGCTGGGTTTTAGTATCACAAAAATCGGCCTTTGCTAAAATAAGAGCCACCACGGAGGGTCCAAAATATGTTTTTTTTTTTTTAATTTTTACCTTCATGCAAGATTGATGTCAGTTATTGTTAAGGGATCGAATACGTGTAAAAGAAACTAAAAATTAAAAAAATGGATGAAAAAATTTTTGAGTAATGCCGAAAAACGTCTGTTTTTGGATATTTTGTAGGTGCCTACCTAACATGTTCATTATTCTTTTCCATTGAAAACTTATTAAAATAGCATCAGTGGAAAACTATTGAAATAAGCTTTTTTTTTGATATATGATATAAAAATAAAGAGTAAAGCGGGTTGCATATTTTACCTAACATGTTCATTATTCTTTTCCATTGAAAACTTATTAAAATAGCATCAGTGGAAAACTATTGAAATAAGCTTTTTTTTTTTTGATATATGATATAAAAATAAAGAGTAAAGCGGGTTGTATATTTTAAGGGTTTTTAATTTTTTTTTTATAGAAGCTTCCTTAAGCTCACATTTGTGGGCATTTGTGGATAACAACTTTATGTTATAGTTTCTGATGTAGAATCACCCTGCAGCATTAAATTTTTTATTGGCGCATTTTTTAGTTTGGACTTTATATTTTTGATACTCAGAACGTGAAAGATATTTAATTTGCAATTTTCTCGAAAACCGTTGGCCCTAAGGTATTACATAGTATCTTTTTATGTATTTTTAAGCACCCTACTGAAAATGACGGGTTTGTGCACTATTTATACTCGCCCAGACCCGTCATTTGGACATTTCAACAGGGCAAGGAAACCTTAAAGGAAACATATTTTATTGAAAAAATGTCCAAAAAAGCTAAAAACTAAAATTTTGGGGCAAAACAGAGGAAAACCCCCCAATTTTGCACGCCTCTTGTTAACGATACTAAATTATAATTACATAGAATGTTTGTCTTAATTAGTAAGGGCATGTACAAACATCATCAAATCATATATCAAAAAAAAGGTTATTTCAATAGTTTTCCACTAATATGCTGTACAAGGGGATTTTAATAAGTTTTCAATGCAAAAGAATAATTAAAATGTTAGGTGCACCTACAAAATATGCAAAAACAGACGTTTTTGAGTATTACTCAAAATTATTCCATCGATTTTTTTAATTTTTAGTTTCTTTTACACGTATTCGAACCCTTAACAATAACTGACATCAATTTTAGAAGGAGGTGAAAATTTAAAATTTTGCTGGTCAGAATATTTTTTTATCTGTCATTCTTGTCATGTTATGTTCTTATTTAATTAATTATGACATAAAATTATTCTTAATCATTATGGTAGAATGATAAACCAATATAGATTTATTTCTCGATTACTTTTAACAGTTTAAAGTTAGTGGTCTATGAGTAGAATCACCGCCAAACGACCGTAAAATGTGTCTCTATTTTGTAAAAATTACCAACTTAACATTTAAATTTCCCCCCTGCCCCTCATTCTGCCATTCCTGCTGCTTACTATCTATTTTGCTCGACTTCCTCAGAAAATTACAGACCCCTATTTTTTTACCGACCTCTATATTTGATTAGTTATGCAATCATATATTTTCCTATAGGCCTAGCGGAATTTTTTTTACTATAAAAAGGCAGTTATACTGTTTATCAATTTATTCATTAATAATGTCAATAATTATTAAGTAAACTAATAAACTATTAACAATTAATTGTTAATAGTTTACGACAGTTTATTGATTTACTGATTATTTTTAGAAAATCTAATAAATTTCTAGAAGATAGTTAAAAAAATATTGATTTAAATACAATTAAACATTATATTTTTTTATCTTATTTGTTTATCTACCTGTAAATATTTGGGAACCGTTTATAATTTAAATTATTGGAATCGAAAAACATGTTTATGAAACAAAAAAAAATTATTTTAAATATTATATAATATTTTAAAAATCTTACTGAACTACAGGGTAACCCACGAGTCGATAAAAAGTTTTAAATGGATCAGCCCTATCTGATGGGACTAGAATCTTTTTATTTTCATACTCAATATTACTCGAATAAAACGTAAACATAATAGAACCCTCGATAGAACCCTATATTAAAAAAAATATTTTTTTCTTAACCTTTACTACAAAATCTGATTTAATAAAGTAAACTTTTTATATAATTCCAACTATATTTTTTTAGTTGGAATTATTCCAATTTCACTTTAAAAAGATATTTCACCAACTCTGAAAAAACTTAAACTGGACTCATAGTAAAAATTTCCAAAATATAAACTTAAATAAGATAATTTATCTAAGGCAAATGACAACTTCTAATTGGTATTTTTTAAAGCTCTGTTTGTTAAAGTTGGATTTAAAAGGACTCAGATTTTTTGAGTTTTTGTTTAAAAGCTACCTATCTTTTTAATAAAATTGGTAAGGTATCTGTCTGTCTATCTGTCATTCAGAAGATTTTTTCATATTTCCTAAATTAGTCCAGGCAGTGGGTAGGTTCTGACTTTTAAAAGGTATAGGAGAATTCTAATTTGGTAGATTTGTACAGTTTGGTGTCCTCATTAATATTCCGAGTTTTCGACCTTGAGCCGCCACCATAAATAAATAAATAAATAAATAAATAAATAAAGGACCTTAGCTCCATTAAGGCTCATTTTTGGACCAACCTTTATAGGAACTTATTTTTGATATTTTTGGATGTAGAATCACTTCTTAAATTTTGGCATGCCAGTTACTGATCACCCTGAGCTTGACTCAGCTGTAACTCGTGAACTATTCATCTTATTGAAAAATGTTTTTTTTTTTTTAAAGTTGCAGGAAATTTTATGGTCTTTTTTTGTTGTAATAGCTATTTTTAACCTAGTTGGCCCTTAGAGAAGATATTCTCGAAAAACTAGTTTTCGGTACCATTTTCCCATTATGGCGGCGGTCGCTCAAGGTCGAAAACTCCGAATATTGATGATGACACCAAACTGTATAAATCTACCAAATTACAACTCTCCTGTACCTTTTGCAGCTTAACTAAGAAATCGCGATAGAATCGAACGATCGGTCTACATCACATTTTTAAATTTGATCAAAAGTATTTTATTCGTTTTCTACACCTTTTCTTACCCTGAAACCAATTTTTTGTTTTTATTTATTCCCTGGTTAGGTCTGACGAAAAAAGCCTAATTTCGCTTTTCTTAAATAAAAACTTTATTTGAAATTCAATTAATTTCATATTTGTACACAAACATCTTCCCATTTTAAAAAATTAAAACATGTAAAAAATAAATAATAGTTTTACCAGTAGAGGGCGCTATTGTCTATTTTCGGCCAAAAATCGCCCTTTTTTAAACTCAAAAAACTCGAATAAGCATGGCTACCTAGAAAAAGTAAATACGGTGCAGGATAGCCTAAAACTTCCCCTTTATGGGCTATTTAGATCTCGCTCGGAACGCGAGTCGTTTTTCGAAAAAATGCAATTTAATTAAGGTCTGCAGCTACGGTCAATTACGGAAATATTTGTTGAAATAGAAGACTTTTCTTGCAGATATTTAATGGTTATGCTATCTTTAATGAAGTTCTTCAATCAATAATTTAAATTATTGGAATCGAAAAACATGTTTATGAAACAAAAAAAAAATATTTTAAATATTATATAATATTTTAAAAATCTTACTGAACTACAGGGTAACCCACGAGTCGATAAAAAGTTTTAAATGGATCAGCCCTATCTGATGGGACTAGAATCTTTTTATTTTCATACTCAATATTACTCGAATAAAACGTAAACATAATAGAACCCTCGATAGAAACCTATATTAAAAAAAATATTTTTTTCTTAACCTTTACTACAAAATCTGATTTAATAAAGTAAACTTTTTATATAATTCCAACTATATTTTTTTAGTTGGAATTATTCCAATTTCACTTTAAAAAGATATTTCACCAACTCTGAAAAAACTTAAACTGGACTCATAGTAAAAATTTCCAAAATATAAACTTAAATAAGATAATTTATCTAAGGCAAATGACAACTTCTAATTGGTATTTTTTAAAGCTCTGTTTGTTAAAGTTGGATTTAAAAGGACTCAGATTTTTTGAGTTTTTGTTTAAAAGCTACCTATCTATATAATAAAATTTTAAACTCAAAAAACTCGAATAAGCATGGCTACCTAGAAAAAGTAAATACGGTGCAGGATAGCCTAAAACTTCCCCTTTATGGGCTATTTAGATCTCGCTCGGAACGCGAGTCGTTTTTCGAAAAAATGCAATTTAATTAAGGTCTGCAGCTACGGTCAATTACGGAAATATTTGTTGAAATAGAAGACTTTTCTTGCAGATATTTAATGGTTATGCTATCTTTAATGAAGTTCTTCAACAAAAACTAAAAAGAAAATAAATAAGAGGTTATATAGAGGTCATAAAGAGTACATTTAAAGGCCATAAAGTTACCCTGTAGTTAAACTATGTTTTCTCATTTAATTTTACTAAAACCAACTAAAAAACTTTATTTTACCTAAAATACATAAAAAAGCTTAAAAGACTTTGTTACTTTCTCATAAAGAAAGTATTGGAATAGAAATTAAAAAAAAAGTTAGACTTAACTTTTTAAACGTAACTTTCTAAAAGTCAATCGCAAAACACAATATTTTGATATTTTTTTGTGTAAATAAATGTCAATTGCAAGGCTATTTGATTTAATAAAAATTATTTTATTATAATTTTTAAAGTAACGAACATTAAAAAAATCTTTTTGCTTATATTTTTACAAAAAAATGACGTGCGTTTTTATTAAATTAATTCTTTTTATGTATTTAAGGTAAAATAAAGTTTTTTAGTTGGTTTAAGTAAAGTGAAATGAGTAAACATAATTAAACTACAGGGTAGCTTTATAACCTTTAAATGTACTCTTTATGACCTCTATATAACCTCTTATTTATTTTCTTAAGTTTTTTATTGAAAAACTTCGGTAAAGATAACATACCCATTGAATATTTGCATGAAAATTCTCATATTTCAAGAAATATTTTAATTTTAGTGTACTGTGACTGTAGCTGCAGACCTTACTTAAATTAGATTTTTTGAAAACCGACTCGCGTTCCGAGCGAGATCTAAATAGCCCATAAAGGGGAAGTTTTGGGCTATCACTTTTTCTAGGTAGCCATGCTTATTCGAGTTTTTTAGTTTAAAAAAGTGCAAATTTTTAGCCGAAAATTGACAATAACGCCCTCTACTGGTAAACATTATAATCTTTTTTTATATGTTTTAATTTGTAAAAATAAAAAAAAGTTTGTGTCCAAATATGAAGTTAATTGAATTTCAAATAATTTTTTTATTCAAGAAAAACGAAATTCGGCTTTTTCCTTCCGACCTAACTTTAAAAAAGCCCATAAACCAAACCAAGGACTAATTAAAAAAAAATCGGTTTCGGGGTTAGAAAAGGTGTAGAAAACGATTAAAATACTTTTGATCCAATTTAAAAATGTGATGTAGATGAAACCCCCAAAATCTTATCGCGATTTCGCAGTTAAGCCCCCTTTTATGACTTCAGTGCCTGGCCTAAATAGCTGAAAATCTGAAACATGGCACGAACGTCAGGAATCTGGGTCGGCTGATGAAAAAAGTCTAAAACCCAATTTTTATTAAGGGGTGTCTGTGGGACAAAAAAAGATAAAAAACAGTTGCAAAATTGGCGAAGGCGCAACCATTGAAAACTACCCTGGGCTTAAATATGAGCTTACAGGCTTACCGGTTAGTATTTTATAAAATATTATATTTCTGATGATCCTTGCTCATATTGTAGTTTTTAAATGAACTAAAGATGAGACTATCTCTCCAAGAAGTTTTTATTGGTATTATAAGAAGTTATAATAGCGACATGTTTCTGCCCTTTTTAACATAGGGACATCTTCAGGCTAGAAGATACAAAAATTAAAAAAAAAGTGCTTAAAAAAACCTCAAAAACTTACCTAATAGTTAAAATTAAAAACAAACAATTACATTGTCATTTTGTTTGTTTTTAATTTTAATTATTAGGTAAGTTTTTGAGGTTTTTTTAAGCACTATTTTTTAAATTTTTGAATCTTATAGCCTTATATTATATGGCCCTATGTTAAAAAGGGCAGAAACATGTCCCTATTATAACTTCTTCTTATAATACCAATAAAAACTTCTTTGAGATATAGTCTCATCTTTAGTTCATTTAAAAACTACCTCCAATATAAGCAAGGATTATCAGAAATATATTTTATAAAATACTACTTATTAGATAGTCTCATCTTTAGTAAATTTTATAAAATATATATAGGACTTACCTACATTGTAGGTATACCTACATTTTTTTTGTGGAAGCTATAGCTGCTAAAAAAAAGTTACCAAATCTGGATACTTTACGAGCCAACTGGACCAACTGCACAATTGACAAAATTCTGTTTTTTGGGCATAGGGCTATATTTTGCACCGCTGATTGCGAAAAACATAGTGAAAAATCTGAAAAAAATTGCGCATTAGGGTGGTCCAAAATTTTTGATTTATCTGAAATTTGGTAAAAGGCTTCCTCTGGTAAATGCAGACAAATAAACAACAATTTAAAATTCAAAATTGCGGAATTAATATGGCCGATTTATTTTTAAAACTTTGTCAAAATAAAACTAAGGCTTTCCGAAATTTTAAAAATTTTCAAAATGGGAAAGCAAAATATGACAGATCCGGCTCCTTTCTTTATAGGTTATTTTTCACTCGAAGTGCACTGAAATAGGTTTGCGTCGAGGTGCCTATACTATTTTTCCTACGACCTAACACCTAAACATCCAAAAAATGCAAACATTGTCTTAAAATAAATTTTATTAATTTGACGTTTTGGGTTTGACGTTTACTTGTTTTCTACTAACTACTAACTAGGTCGTAAAAAAATAAATTATGTTGGGTTTAAACAGTTTTTCTTCGTAAATCTGTAATTATTTTAGACCAAGTTTGTTTAATACACGAATAGAATAGAAAAATTACTCATATTTTGCCAAATATTTAGTATTTTTCTTTTCAAAATTAAATAAAAAAAACGGGCCATTATAAAAACATTTTTTACAGTAATTACTAGTACAATATAATACAAGATGCTACTATAATATAACAAAATGGTACATATAATGTTACAAAATGGGCTGGATCTGCCATATTTTTTGTTAAATTTGGGAACTTTTAAAAATAAATCGGCCATATTTATTCGGCCATTTAGAGTTTGAATATTTTTAGTAGTGGTCTGAATTATTATTATCAAAAGAAGCCTTTGTACCAAATTTTAGCTAAATCGGACATTTTTCAAAAAATTTGAACCACAAAAATAGTTTTTTAAATTTTCACTATATGTTTTTTCGTAATCATCCGTGTAAAAAATGGCTCTATGCAAAAAAGAGACTTTTGTAATTTTTTTTTCTGGGACCATTGTTAACTGGGTCCTGAAAAATGTTAACTTGGTTATGATAAGAGGGATGGGTTGTGATACGCGGCATATCATACGGCTCCTCGCTTCGGCTGCTCACAGGTTTTATTTACTACATTTACAAAACATACGACAATTCCTTTTATAGAATATGTGGTGCGAAATTAATTAAATGCAAATCTTGGATTTAGATCAGTTGAATGAAAATTTAATTAAATATCTCAATTTAGTATTCTTAGATTCCCCCATTGTAGGTATCCTAATTTTCTACCGGTTTAAAGTAAGAAAAAAATATAAGGTATAGTTGAATATTAAAAACTCAAACAGGAATATTTCATATGCGAGGCTAGACGATACTAACTAGAAAGATCCCTATTATTTTTTAATACTTCAAAATCAAACGCCATACGAAATATATTAATAAAAAACAGCAGATCGGGTACTAATGGCTTTATTACCATATAAAAATTTAAACTATTGCCAACGGTTTCGTAATTGGTTAGTTACTTTCCCAAGGCTAAAAAGAACGAAAAAAACGAATTACAAAAAGGCTGAAGTTATATAACCAAGCTTTTTAGCCTTGAGAAAGTAACTAACCAGTTACGAAACCGTTGGCAATAGTTTAAATTTTTATATAGTAATAAAGCCATTAGTACCCGATCTGCTGTGTTTTATGAATTATTTTTTAAAATAATTTCCCAAAAACAAGAAAGTTAGGAGGGGGGGTTGAAATTAAGAAAAAAAACTAGCATTACATATCTTCGCGACTTGTTTTATATTCTCGTACTAGAGAAATAAATTTCTACATATACAGGGTGATTTTGAAATAAGTTACAAATTTTAACACATTCGCTGCCGACAACCCGGTCGGCGGGTTCGTCCCTTACTCATATTTAAAGCCGAGAGCCCGCCTAGCGGGCTCAGTGTAGATTTGAATAACATTGAAAAAAAGTAGTCCGGCTCCTGGGATGAGCGCCTATTAATATACGCAGTAGCGAATGTGTTAAGGAGTGATTATACATTCAATAGTTACTATACTATGAGAAAAGCTTAATATAGAGGTTGGTTCGGAAATAAGCCCTAAGCATTGGTTATTTCCAGACCAAGCTTAGTAAGCAAGCTATTGGCTTCATAAGGGTAAGTCTAAAAAATAATTTTTTAATTAATATATCCGGAACCCTATGAACCACATTAACGAATGGACATGGACATGTAAAATATATTTTTTACTAAAAAAATATAAAATATATTTTTTACTAAAAAAATATAAAATATATTTTTTACTAAAAAAATATAAAATATATTTTTTACTAAAAAAATATAAAATATATTTTTTTACTAAAAAAATATATAATATATTTTTTACTAAAAAAATATAAAATATATTTTTTACTAAAAAAATATAAAAATATTTTTTACTAAAAAAATATAAAAATATTTTTTACTAAAAAAATATAAAATATATTTTTTACTAAAAAATTTTGGTTAAAATACATAAAAAACACTCTTTATGTAACACCGTAGGGCGAACCGTTTTTGAGAAAATTGGAGTTAAAAATAATTTCAGGTTCTGAGCCTCAACAATAGAAACTATGATAAATATACTGCCCAGTAAAAGAGCTTTCCCATTTCCTCCGCGTGTAAAATAGATTTTTTATTATTAGATTTACTTTTAGCAACTTAGCAACCTTAAATATATGTTCGCCAAAACACTTCTGTGCATTCGTATGTATCATTAAACACTTTTGCGCATAAATATATTTCATTAAACACTTCAGCGCATGGTATATTTGTATATGTTTACCAGAACACTTTTGCCCATTCGTATGTACCATTCAACGAACTAATAACTCTTTTCTCTAGAATAGGCATTTCATTCGTTAAAACTGACAAAAACGTCGGCAACATAAACATTCGTCTGTCTTACTCGCACATCTTTGTTCTAACAGAGACAAAAATACCAGTTACTGGTAACTGTTATTGTTCAGGCCCTCGTTCAGGCCTGAATATACCTACTATTTGTTTACAAACAAACCGAGATGTTGGCGATACTTTCTTTTAAAGGTATGCGTATTCTAGAAAGGAGAGTTATTAGTTCGTTGGTACCATTAAACACATCTGCGCATAAATATCTTCCACCAAATACTTCTGCGCATGGTACATGTGTATATGCTTGTCAAAATAATTTTGTGCATTCGTATGTATTATTAAATACATCTGCGCATAAATATGTTCCACCAAACACTTCTGCGCATGGTTTATTTGTATATGTTGGCCAGAACACTTTTGTGTATTCGTATGTATTATTAAACCCTTCTGCGCATAAATATGTTTCACCAAACACTTTTGAGCATGGTACATTTGTATATGTTTGCCAAAATACTTTTGTACAATTCGTATGTATTATTAAACACATCTGCGCATATGTAGAATTTTTTTGTTATCGGATTTACTCAAAAACCTCAATATACCAATTTTCAGGAAAACTACCCCCGGTCCCATCAGGTGGGGGGAAATTAAAAAAAAATATTATCAGATTCATATTCGTCGACCCCAAAAACCCCTAGCAATTTTGAAGAAAATATTAATAATATTAAAAAATATTTATCCCCTCGCCCCTCGGGGGTGGAATTAGAAAAGTTTTTTTTATCAGATTCAATTTCAGCAACCTCAAAAACCCATATACATATAGCAATTTTCAAATTTTTCTAAAAAAAATGTATTTTTCCCTATTTGCCCCCCTTGCCGCACCCCAATGTTTACCAAAAACAATCCCGAGCGAGAACTTTTGGTAACATACCTGTATGACAAATTTCAAGTCTCTAGCTTAAAGCGTTCTTAAGTTATCGTGCTCACAAGATTTCCCGGACAGACCGATCGATTGATCGACAATTTTTTTTTTGCTCGAAATTGATTTATATCTACATAAAACGTCATAAAAAGCAAAAATACACAAAAAAAATTTTTGAATATTTTTGCCCCAATATATAAAGGCTTTCCAAAATTTTGAAAATTTTCAAAATGGGAAAGCAAAAAGGGCCAATAAACATTTCATCACTCCTTTTTACTACTTAAAACTTATTACTAAATCACCCTGTATGTCTTTGCATGCTATGTATATCCGGTCTAATTTATGCAAATAATTTAGTATGAAATCTAATAAAGCTAACACCCAGTACTTTATTAGAGACAAAAGTAGTTTAACATGCGTCCTGAATTTTAAATGAATATCATTGAAAGTGAATGTCCTGAAAATGGAGCTGACATTTCACTTTTTTGTCACTGCAAAATTTTCATGGCTTATACACATGTCCAAGTTTACTTAGACTTTTGAGTTCAATCCGATATCGCTTCTCGAGAATCTCCATGACCCAAAACGATTTTGGAATTTATCGGTTAAATTTAACTACAGTGCGGTCCAAAAGTCACGCCCCCCCTCTTAACTTTTGAACGAGTTGAGATATCGATTTCAAATTTAGAACTCTTAAATAAGACAATTTAAACTATCTTCGAGCATATATTTGATACTTTTATCTTTTTAAATGGAAAGGGGGGTCGTGTGATACATCATTTTAAAGCATTTAAAATTCTCTATATAACCATACATTTTTAAATTTTTTAAACATGTTTTTTAAGGTTTTGATTTTTCAGTTTTTTTGTGCTAAAAAAAAGTTTTTTTTTGTTAATTTTTATTTATGTCAACTAAAATTAGTTAAAAAGTATAATTTACTTTTTTTCATTATGAAATTAGGCATTTTTAAAAAATTGTTTGGATTTTTTAGAGAAATTTTGACAAAAATACCCATTTTCAACCCTATTTTAAACCCAAAAAAAAAATAAAATACAGTTAAATGGAGAATTTTATAAGCTTTAAAGTGATCTATTACACGACCCCTTTCCATTAAAAAAAATGTGCCCCCATGCGCCCCTGCCCACATTTTAAGAGCTGAAAGTATTAAATATATGCTAAAAGATACTTTAAGTTGTCTTATTTAAAAGTTCCAAATTTGAAGTCGATATCTGGTTCAAAAGTTAAGAGGGGGGGGTGACTTTTGGACCGCTCTGTATAATATTTGTTGAATAGTTTTAAACTATTTTATTGTATGTGTGGTACATGTATAACTCAATACTATAAAACCCTCAGAAATATTATTTTTGTATTTTTGATAATTACATCTTTAAATCTTATAATTATAATTAGTCCAGTCAAATAACGAGAGAAATTCCTATATTAAATTGAAATAAATGTAAATGGGCTGATATTTTAAAGGGTAGTAGTGGATAGTAACAGAACACTCCTGTTAGTTTTTCACCGGGTGATTTGCGAATTTTAGGGGTGAGTGCGTTTATCTCGCTAAATATGCATCTTACGATAAAAATGCATATAACCTATTTTGTTGAGGAGGAAATATCCAACAATTTTTGTTCGTATCGTTTTTTTAATATATTAATAACAATCGAGTTATAAATATTCAAGAATGGCCTTGTTGGGGGTGAAATTGTTTTTTTCGATTTTTCAGCCAAATTATTTACCGGAGGATTATCAGCAAATAGTCCAGTCAAATAATGAGAAATTCCTCTGTTAAATTGAAATAAATGTAAACGGGCATATTTTAAAGGGTAGTAGTGGACAGTAACAGAACACTCCTGTTAGTGTAAGAGGTGTCTGCTATCTTGAATTTTAGGAGTGAGTGTGGTTATCTCGCTAAATGTAAATATAAATGTAAATATATGAAAAAAATGATCCAAACAAAAATTGTTGGAAACTTCCTCCTTAACAAAATTGCTTTTATACTTTTTATCGTAAGATGCATATTAAGCAACTCCCCTAAAAATTCAAGATAGCGGACACCCCTTACTCAAATCACATGGTGAAAAACTAACAGGAGCTTTCTGTTACCATCCACCACTACCCTTTAAAATATCAGACCGTGTACATTAATTGCAATTAAACATTTATTTTTTGACTGGACTAAATATAATCTTAATTTTTAAATTATAATTATATTTTATATTATATATTTTTATACATAAAAATGAGTAAAAAATAATCCTTACCGTATCAATATTATTAAATTAATCTAAAATTTGGCAGACGCTTATTACTATTTTATAAAAAATATACTCAGATTAAATTCAAAGCACTATAACGTTCAGATTGGGCTAAAATTTGACAAAATTGCTTTTATTTTAGTTTTTTTTTTTAAATATTTAGAAAATACATTTTTGTAAATATTTTAAAACTACCTATATGTATCTAACTGATAAAACTATTTAAAAAAGTTACTTTATTAACAAAAAATACATAAAAAACACAAAAAAAAATTATCTAATTTTTGCAAATATATCTATTTCGCTAATTTAGTAATACACAATTTATAAAATAATTTTAAAATTTTAAAGATTCAAAAAATCGTTTTAACGATATCGGATTGGTCTGAAATATTGCAGGATGTTTTTACTTGTCATAATTATTAAAAAAATAAAAGTTTTTTTTTTAACGGTGTACATCCTCGGACTACCAATACAACATATTAACTAATTTTGTAACATATTTGTTTTCTGCTTATAAACTTCTCCATAGAGTAGAATTTTATCATTTTGTATATAACGAGCAGGCAACTATAATCCGAAAGTAATTAATTTCCTTGCCAGAGGTAGGTAGTTAAATATAATGTCACTCAATAATTATGTAATATTATAGGGATAAGTGAAACCTAGTAAGCGGGCCATTTTTGGCCTACTAAATTAGGGGAAAACTTCTCATTTTCATATACTAACAATAGGGTAATTCAAAAGCAACATTTTTTCTTTAATTGTTAGGTCTCCTCCCTCAAGACCTGAAAAATACCGTAACAAAATGAAATTAGGGTCTACCCCTACTTCATTTGAAAATTAGAAAAAATAAAGTAAAAAATTATATTCTTTATCTAAAACCACATTCTGTGCCAAATGACCACTTACATACATTTCTTCAAGTATGTTGGAGTTCTCAACCGACTGATTAAAAGAGTTACTTAGGATAATAACAACTTTATTTTAGAATATGTTTTTATTTTATTTTTTTATTTTGCCCTTTTTACTTTTATATTTTCAATATATAAACTTACTGAAATACACATTTTTTTTCAATTTTTTTTTTGATTATTTCATTTTTCTCGAGGTTTCCGAAGTTTTTAAAAATTTTGAGACCATGTTAAAAAAAGGTCTGTCTGTCTGTCAGTTACCACAATAACTCGAATACGTTTTGAGCTAGTAACTTGAAATTTAGTATGCAGGTGTATTGGCGTCATACCTCGGATAAGTTCAAGGATGAGCAAAATCGAGATTAACAAAAAGGACGCAACTGCGCAACTCGCTT
>CAUEHQ010000471.1:0-16251 GCA_958510825.1 Brachypterus glaber
TTTTTCCACTCTTTTATAGCTTTATCAATATAAATTTTAAATAATGTAGTTGAAATTCAGCAACCTTGTCTTAAACCTTTATTTACAACAAATTCTTCTAAATATATACTGCCCACCTTTACTCTGCTTTTTGCCTCTTTATATAGATGTTTGACTGCATTTATATAATCAATAATTATTCCTTTATCTTTTAAAGCATCCCAAAGCTTCTCAACTGGAACAGTATCGTAGGCTTTGTGTAAATCTATAAATAAAATGTGCAATTCTCTTCCATATGCAATTTTTTTTTTATTTATTTATTTATTTTTATTTTATGAAACCTAGACCTATAGTAGAAAGTATTATCTTGTTGGAAACAGTTTTTTTCTTAGCGGAACTTGCAGAGATATGTTTAAACCTAGTTTTTTCCAAAAACTATTGACCTTCGATCAAAAGGTCCAATATGTTTTTTACGTAAAATTAATCAATAAATAATAATTTTTTATTGAAATTGTAAAGTTCTTAAACATAAGATAAGCTAATTACCTTAAAATTGCATTTTAGTTGATATTTTGTTACAATATTACATATTATGATTTCAAAAAGTTATAAAAGTGGTGTTTCGATTTTCTGGGATATATTCGAGAAAAAGTCCAAACGAAAATATTCCGTCGCTATGGTTATGCTGTTTTTTATTGGTTGAAACCGATATTATGCTAGTTGAGAAAAGTAGTCTAAGATATCTAGTTAATTAGAAACCAAAAACTTATTTAACTCATGCGAAGTAGTAGGCAGACCCTTTTATTTATTTATAATTCGTTATTTCTTTTTGAGCTCTTTTTATTTGCCTACTGTACCGGGTTACGTTTGTCCAAACTCAGAAATACTCTGCTAGCATCAGAGTTCTTGCCTTTTGTTTTTATATCTAATAAAGTCACTTAAAAAACTTGGTTAATGTCACAAACGCTCGATCGAGCCAATGCCAGATTTTTAGGAAATTTTTCCCTGGGAAAAACACCATATAAAATTTAGTTAAAATTAACAACTTTAAGTGAATATAGAAAAAAATCCTGACTTGACCAGAAAAATCTGATTACATATTGTACCGTAATTAATACGTTCACTGCCAGGCTAGTTTTGACAGCGGAGCAATGGGTATGGGCAAGGGAAAAATAGAAAGAATTGATTAATGTTGTTAGGGGCGCCAGTTACTTTAGCTTTTACTCCTTTAGGTAAGTAACAACCTAGTGTAAATACTTAAGCTTTTCAGTTTGAGAAAATATAACTTTTAAATAAAATAAGATAATTCATTTGAGAAATTTATTATAAATAAACTTAATGAAAGCACATTAAGTAATGTATTAATATATATAAAAAATATGTGTAGTTATATTAAGATATAATGATAGAAATGTTAATAAAAATTACTAAATTCAGAAATCATTCGACTTAAATGTATAAAGAAAACATGAAGTTCAGCAAGCACCAAGAAATGTATGTAAACAGCAATCATTTCTTGCAGTGTATAAAAGTCATGCTTAAATTAGAAATCATTTAATCAAAAGTATGATATTTAATAATTAATAAATGAGATTAAATGTTTAAAAAAAAAATAAGTACCTAAAAATGAACAAAAGCCAGAAGGGCATATAGTATTAAACAATACTATATCAGATCTGATAAAGTTTACAGTTATAAGAATATTGAAATAAAAGAATTTAAAATATGAAATATTGCTTTCAAAAGTTTTCAGAAAGAGTACTTAGCTGGTTTCTGCAAAAATCCATGAGGTATGAATTCCATCGTCTCCATCTGTACAAGTCTCCCCTATGCTGATGAATTCATTTCTCAAATGAAAGAAGAAAAAAAATACGCTGTCCCATCTACTTTGGAAAAATCATCAGGATAAAATGTACTATTGAAAATGTCGTCCGGGATAAAATATACTTTTGAAAATTATGTCCAATATAAAATTGTTTGCTAGACGGTTAAATAGAATTTATCTATGGCGAAAATTACAGAACCATGTTCCAACAGAACATCACTCCATGCGGAGAACTCGTATATCAAATATAACAAAATAAACTTCAACTTAAATTATGTTTAAGCTAACAGTATAGGAATGATTAATGTAATTCCATATTAATGGTATAGGAATGGTTAATGTAATTCCATATTAATGGTGAAGGAATGGTGCTGAAACAATAATTATATCTCAGAAATATTCTAAGAAACAGAAAAACGTAACTTTTCGTTATAAATGCGTAATTGTAGAAAATAACAGTTACAATATCTTCCGCATTGTTTAAATATTCATTTTCACTAACTTTAAATAAAAATACATGAAGGATTACTTCGATGATTGCAGAAAATAAACACTCGTCAATACGACACCACCATCTTTTATCAGAGATGCTTCAAGAATAGCGAAAATCGACCTTATCAACAGGTACGAATCTTTCAGGTAAATAAAATCATATTTCAGAACTATTAGCGACATCTATGCAAGTCTTTATCAACTACGGTTTTATCGTGTAGAATTCCTAATAAAGGTGGCGGAAACGACACCAAAAATAATACCAAGAAAAAGATTTCCTAATAAATCCGTATTAGTGATATCTAACCTCAAAATATTACTCTAAGAAACAAATATAATAATATGTTTGTTTTTAATGTTTGTTTTTAACCTCGTACTATTCTACTTAATTAAGCATCCCCTAAGTCTAGGACTTGTGTGGGCTAGTAGTAGAGGGAACCACCGGCTTTAATTGACTTTCGAACCAATATATCTAGGGAGTACGCCTTCGCCAAATTTCAATTATTAATTAACTGAAAAAGGCAATCGGCGCCAGTGAGGTTTGAACTCACGATCATTAGATCAGTGTCAGGATATATCGATGCCATTGACCACTGAGCTAAATCTCCCATTATTTAAACAATACTTATTGTTTATCAGCAAAACTAATAAAAATACGAACAGAATACTAAGTGCCCTGTGAACTAAGTATAAACAAAATACTGAATCTAAGTGAGCAGTTCCAGCATACGAAACTTTCCAGGAGAGACAAGCTACAGATGAAAGCCAGTGAAATCCAATCCTCAATAGACTCTGAAACATATAAAAACCAGGTAAGTCCATAGACAAATATATTATAGAGAAATAAGTCATATGATTCTTTATTATTAAAAATCATATTCTAATTATGTTTTCTTTATGTTATTTTCAGGTAGAACTATGGAATAGAGACTTATATGGTTAGAATTCAGTTCCTGCTACAAAATAGTCCCAGATACAATATAGTTCTGTACGTACGTAACTATTTATATACAAAATAAACATAGATTATAACGTAAGTAAACGAATAGTTTAATTAACCCTTGTTATATTACAAAGTGACGATTTATATCGTTACAATATTTGAAATCTTAGACCCAAAATTGACTTGATAAAATTGGTCCGATGCCAGACTTTTTTTTTGTGTTGTACAGTGTTATAGTCTAAAATGGTCCTAATAGTTTTATACAGTGCGTAAATTAAGTTTGGAATCACCCTATTAATTTTCAATTACAAGTTAAAAAAATGCTCGATTTTTATATTTTATTTTGAAAATGTTTTTATAAAAAAAATTACCAAAATTTTCAACCCATTAGAATATTTTTTTTTTAAATAGCAACCTACGTCTTATAACACATGGAAAGTTAATTTAATAAGCTTTATAATGATTAAGCTTAATTTGATGAAGGGCTTTTATAAAAATGAAAGACCTTCTAACCCATGCATTCTCGTTTTAAAATCTTCCATTTTTTGATAGGCCCCTTACCCCTTATTAAGCTTAAGTAAGTAAAAAGAAGATAAATTTTGTGTATCTCGTTTTTTTACGATAGAAGAACAAAAAACGAAAAAAAAATAGCAATGTAAAATTATATAAATCACCAAAGTTTTGTTTTTATCGAATGGAAATTAATCTTAATTTTAGGGGTGAAGATAAATATGACTCACCCGGTACAGAGCGGTCCAAAAGTCACCCAGATTTTGACTCTTGAATGAGTGTAAATACTGACCTAAAACTTGGAACACGTTAATAAGATAACTTAAACTATCTTTTTTATGGTATCTTATTTTTGTAACTATTAAAATGTTGGCAGGGGGCATGGGGGGACTTTTTTAATTGTAAAGGGGGTTGTTTGACATCATATATCAAATTCTCTATTTGGCTCGAATTCCTTCTAGCAGGCAATCCCTTAAGATTTCCTTGAGATTTCCTTTAAGATTATCTAGATTTCCTTCAAGATTTAAAATTACTTAGAAAAGGTCCCACATTTGGTAAAAATGAAATTTTATCGGATTTTCTCGAAAGATTACCCACAAGATTTACTATTTGTACAACTGAATTCCTTAGCGATTTAGACATATATTTTATTTTATTTTTTTTTCAGATATATTTTTGCTCTCCTAGCCACATTTTAAAATCTAAAAATCAAATCAAATATACCCCCTAAGATAGTTTAAGTTGTTTTATTGACGGGTTTTAAATTTAGTCCATAGAATAGAATTATTCTATTCTGAATAGAATATAATAGAAATATAAGTGAAGAACTCTTAGAAATAACCTTTATAGACATCAAAAAAATTAAGGGAACTATTTTTTTTTTCAATTTATTTGATGATATTTAGAGCGGTGTAACTGTGCAAAAAATATTCGTATTATTTTTTTTTTGTTTTCTATTTTTGAATTTGGATTTATTTATTTATTTTTTAATTCGATTAATTTTCCCATTTTGAAAATTTTTAAAATTTCCGAAAGCATTGTATTCGTGGAAAAATTTTCAATTTTTTTTGCGTATTTTTGCGTTTTATAACGTTTTATGTCGATATAAATCAATTTCCAGCAAAAAAAAATTGTCACTCGGTCGGTCGGTCGATCGGTCTGTCCGGGAAATCTTGTGGGCACGATAACTTAAGAAAACTTTGAGCTAAAGACTTGAAATTTTACATACCAAAAGTTCTAGCTCGTGATAGAGGGGGAAAATACATTTTATTAAAAATTGCTTTATAGGGGTTTTTGATGTTGCTGAAATTCAATCTGATAATAAATTTTTAATAATTCCACCCTAGAGGGGGTGAGGGTAAATATTTTTAAATATTTTCAATATTTTCTTCAAAATTGGTATATAGGGGTTTTTGGGGTTGAAAAATATAAATCTGATAATTTTTTTTTCTAATTTCACCCCCTGAGGGGTGGGGGTAGTTTTCGTGAAAACTGGTATATTGGGGTTTTCGAGGTTGCTGAAAGTGAATCTGATAATAAAAAAATCTGCACCCCCTGAGGGATGGGGATAGTTTTTTTGTGAAAATTGGTATATTGGGGTTTTTCAGTTTGCTGAAAGTGAATCTCATAATAAAAACATTCCACCCCCTGAGGGGAAGGGGGTAGTTTTCTTAAAAATTTATATATTTTGGTTTTTGAGGTAGCTAAAACTGAATCTTTTAATAAAATGTTTCTAATTTCATCCCATGAGGGGTGGGGGGTAGTTTTTGTAAAAATTGGTGTATTGGGGTTTTTAGGGTTGCTGAAAGAGAATCTGATAATAAAAAAGTTCTAACTGCACCCCCTAAGAGGCGGGGGGTAGTTTTCGTGAAAATTGGTATATTTTTAAGGTTGCTAAAAGTAAATCTAAAAAAACTAAACCTTCCAAATGAAGATGTTTTCATAAATTTTATACTTAAACTAAGGAAAAGAGACAGAGGCCGATAATAAACTTGTTCCTGCTACCAATCTTGAAATCATGAGAGAAAAATCCCCAAAAGAGCAGTGGCTGCAGTGAACCGGCAAGCCCAAATGGTTGTAAACCTATACAAGTAAACGAAAATATTGTTTTATCTAATGGCATCGATATAGCCTGACACTGATCTAATGATCGTGAGTCCAAACCTCACTGGCGCCGATTGCCTTTTTCAGTTAATTAATAATTGAAATTTGGCTAAGGCGTACTCCCTAGATATATTGGTTCGAAAGTCAATTAAAGCCGGTGGTTCCCTCTACTACTAGCCCACACAAGTCCTGGACTTAGGGGATGCTTAATTAAGTAGAATAGTACGAGGTTAAAAACAAACAAACAAATATATATACAGTGCGGTCCAAAAGCCACCCCCTCTTTTACCTTTTGAACGAGTTGAGATATCAACTTCAAATTTAGAACTCTTAAATAAGACAACTTAAACTATCTTTTAGCATATATATCTGATATTTTCAGCTCTTAAAATGTGGGCAGGGAGGCATGGGGGGACATTTTTTTAAATGGAAAGGGGGTCGTGTAATACATCATTTTAAAGCTTATAAAATTTTCTATTTAAACTAACATTTTTAAATTTTTAAAAAATGTTTTTTAAGGTTTTGATTTTTCAATTTTTTGTGCTAAAACATTCGATTTTTTGAGTTTTTTTTTATAAATTTTTATTTATGTCAACTAAAATTAGTTTAAAAGTATAATTAACATTTTGTTATTATGAAATTAGGCATTTTTAAAAAATTATTTGTTTTTTTTTAGAGGAATTTTGATATTAATACCCATTTTCAACCCCATTTTAAACCCAATTTCTTTTTTTATTTCAAAATATGGAGTTAAATGGAGAATTTTATAAGCTTTAAAATGATGTATTACACGAGCCGCTTTCCATTTAAAAAAATGTGCCCCCATGCCACCCTGCCCACATTTTAAGAGCTGAAAGTATTAAATATATGCTAAAAGATAGTTTGTCTTATTTAAAAGTTCCAAATTTGAATTCGATATCTCAACTGGTTCAAAAGTTAAGAGGGGGGGGGATGTAAATGTAAATGTAAATGTAAATGTAAATGTGTAATACATCATATTAAAGCTTATAAAATTCTCCATTTAACTCCATATATCTCAACTCGTTCAAAAGTTAAAAGGGGGGGGGTGACTTTTGGACCGCACAGTATATATATATATGCTTGCTACCCTAAATCCTGTTTAATTTATGGAAATTCAATAATTCACTCATCTGAAGGCGTCCAACAGGGAGATCCTCTTGGATCTTTCCTTTTTTTAAATACAACACATCCCTTAGTTTCCAATCTTATATCTTAATTAAACTGTTGGTTTCTGGATGATGGTACTCTCTGCGGCTCTTTTAAGGATGTTTTGCATGATTTTAATTATATTAAAAAGGAAGGCCCAACATTTGGCTTATTTTTAAATGAAGATAAATATCAATATTACAATTTAACATGTAATAATATTGTTATTGATCAGTTCCGAGAGATGAAGTTTATCAAAAAAGATTGTTTAGAATTACTTGGAGCACCACTAGGAAAATCTTCTGAAACTAAAATGCTTCAAAAGAAAATTAACTCAATGGAAACACTTAAAAAAAGATTACTTCTGCTGGAACCACACCAAGCCTTTTTTTATTTAAAAATTGTTTTGCCATGCCCCGTCTTCAATACATACTTGGATCTTCTCCTTTATTTAATCATTCTCTTTTACATTCATTTGATGATTTACTGCGAAATATTCTTTGTTAGGTATTCAATCAATGGTTGTAAGCTACCCTTCCAGTTAGTCTAGGTGTTTTGGGTATACGTCGTTCTTATGATATCTCTTTAACGTTTTATATCATCTTGTAATGCATCTATAGACCTTTTAAATGTTTTGCTTTTAAAATTTAATCATGAAATGGACATTCACGGTTTGTATTCCGCCATAAACAGCTGGAAAATCATTTCTAATATAGAAGATTTATCCTTCTTCAATTCAAAGTGACTGGGATAAACCTTTAATGAAACTAGCCTCAACCAATTTGTTTAAAAATGCGGTTGATTTAAAGGAAAAAGCCCCTTTAAATGCAGTTTCCCAACCAGAATCTAGTTCTTGGCTAAATGCAATCCCAATTTCTAGTTAGGGTCTTCTTTTGATTCGCAATATGTTTAGAATTGCTGTTGGTTTAAGGCTAGGAGGCAATCTTGTCGAGCCTCATTTTTGCTTTAGCGGGGAAAAGGTTAATGGATTAGGCACGCATAGTCTAAGTTGTAAATTTAGTAAAGGCGGTCACTCAAGACATGGGGAGGCCAATAATATAATAAGAAGAGCAATTTGTAGGATTGGTCTTCACCCTGTTATGGAACCTGTTGGTATTAATGCTAGAACAGATGAAAAAAGACCAGATGGAATGTCATTGGTCCCCTTTAAGAACGGACGCTCTTTGGTTTGGGATTTTAAATGCATTGATTCTTTAGCAAAATCATATTCTACCATTAATTCTAAACAGGGTGGAGCGGCAGTTAAAAAAGCAGAATATGTTAAATTAAAAAATTATTCCTTTTTGTCTTCTGATTACCACTTTTGTCCTATAGCAATCGAAACCCTGGGTTCATATGGACCTTTGACAAAAGTCCAAACCTATCAAGAAATATGTAGGCTTTTAGTTGTACAAACAATTGTTTAGAGAGTAGTTTTTTTTGCAACGATTGGGTATAGCTATTCAAAGAGGAAATGTCATCAGCGTGATGGGTTCTTTTGGAAATTTCGATACTGAAAATCAAAACTTATTTTCTTTCTCATCTGATTTAAATAATTTCAAAACACAAACATATCAGTTAAAAATAATTTAGGTTATGATTTAGAGTGTAATTTGAATTCTTCTATTATTTGCTGCCTTTTGTAAATACTTTTTATAATTTTATATTTCTTATCAAAATCAATGGAGAGCCCCTAGCACAAGCCAAAAGCTTATTTGGGGCTCTCCATGACTCTGTACCTGCAAGTAAACCAATAAATAAATAAATAAATAAAGTATTCCAAAGGTAATTTTAAATAATGTTAACATGAGCGAGAAAAACTACATCACGAACAATAAGTCTATGGTCGAAAGTCCAATCAAAACCTTGGGTCTTAACGGATTATAAAATATTGGGAAAGCCTGTTTCATGAACTCGGTCATTAATTGTATTTCAAACACAAAATTTTTGATGGAATACCTGAAGAAGGAAAGTTATGTGCGGGATATCAACACCAATATATCTAGTATGCTTGGAGCTTTAATTAAAGCATTTGCCGAGGTGATAAAAGAGTTGTGGTCTGTCCGGGTAATAAACACAGTTTCCCTAAAGAGCCAAATCCAGCATTTCGCCCCCCGATTTATGGGCTATGCACAGCAGGACGCACAAGAATTTCTGCGGTATCTTTTAGAGGGACTTCACGAGGACGTCAACAGGGTCACCTAAACCTATTTTGACCGAGAGAGATAAAAAAATGTGATAAGGAAACATCTGCAGAGTCATGGTTCAGATTCCTCCCAATGGACGACTCTAGCATTTTTGACCTCTTCGCCTGCCAAATCAAATCCACTCTTAAGTACACCCATTGCGGCCATTGTTCCGTCACATTTGAACCATTCTGGGACCTTTCTCTTCCTCTCCCACAACGGACCGTTCAGTTAACGAGCGCCGAAAATTCACAAAATCCTTTACAATTCAAAAACTCAAGAAAAAGTCCAAACGGAATAGTTCCAGAGAAAGATCAGATCCCTTTAATAGGATTAGATATGAACAATTATACAGCAGAGTCCTTCACACCCTGCAGATAGCGGTCAATAAACCGCCTACTGTAAACATCCCTATAATTACAAGTGGCACGAATACAACGACTAGGTTATCTTCAATTTCACCAATATCCATCATATCAGGATGTATATTTATATTAATTTTAATTATTCTTATTTTAATCTAATAATAAAAAATCTATTTTATGAGCGGAGGTGTAAAATGGGAAAGCGCTTTTACTGGGAAGTGTATTTTTTCTAATTTCACCCCCTGAGGGGTGGGGGTAGTTTTCGTAAAAACTGGTATATTGGGATTTTTAAGGTTGCTGAAAGTGAATCTGATAATAAAAAAAATCTAATTACAAATAAAGTCTTTTTTAATCTTTTTTCTTAATTTTCTAAAAAAATTGAATATTTTTTTTTAATTTTTGGAAAACAAAAGATGTAAAAAAAGATTTTTTTATTTATTTATTTTTTTTTTTTTGAAATTCGATGATAATGTAAAATTGTGCCAAAAAAGTCTATCTTAAAAATCTTTACGTGAAGGTTAAGGGCTTTAAACGTGGAAACAAAGGTAATTTTAGCAGTATTTTCAAAGTCGCGGTAGATTAAAAAACCAGAAAAGGTCACTTTTTGTAAATTTTTCAAATAAAGAGTTAGGGTAAAAAAAATGTTTTCCCCTAAAACAAAAATTGGCGTAAAAAAATTGAGGAGTTTGGTTTGGACTTTTTGTGGATAATTTTTGTTCCGCTACTATTTTTATAATTTCGCAAAAGTCGTGGCCAAAAAAAAAATTTAAAGAAACTTCAAGCTCCATTTTTTTATGTTAATACGATCATTTTTTGCATGTTGCACTCTAAAAATCATCAATAAATTTGAAAAAATTCAGTTCCTTAAGTTTTTGGATGTGTATAAAAGTTATTTCAAGGATTTCTACATATACATATATTTTTGTATATTTCATACATTTAAAAAGCAAGACGGCGTCCGATATATGTAGCGTAAATATTGGCATCCTGCTATAGACGCAAAGCAGAATATCGGATGCTGCCTTGCTTTTTAAATGTATATAATATACAAAAAATATACAGGTGGATTCCAATTTGTAATTAACCACAGCAGCGCACATTTTACGCTATTTCCTTTAACATGTAATAGCCATTATTATGAGTAAATAAAATCTTACTTTTTCAACTGAAGTACAGTGAATTCCAAAAGTCAACTTAACTTTTGAACTAGTTGAGATATCGAATTCAAATTAAAAAAAAAAAAAAAACGACAACAAGACAACTTAAACTATCATTTGACGTATATTTGATATTTTTAGCTTTTTAAATGTGGAGAGCAAAAATATATCAAAAAAAAATTAAAATAAAATATATCGCCAAATCGAGGAGTAACCCGATGAGGAGTTCAGGTGTACAAATAGAAAATCTTTTTTTATATGATGTATTTTCCCTAAAAATATGGCATTGGAGCGAGCATTTGTGGCATTAACCAAGTTGTTTAAGTGAATTTATAAGATATAGAAACAAAAGGCAAGAATGCGTATTGCTGGGCTCATGACACAAACGTAACCTGGTCTGTAGGCAAATAAAAGGAGCTAAAGAAGAAAATTGATTTTTATTATACCTATACATCTAATTAATTAAAAATGAAAGGGTCTGGCTACTACTTCTCATAAGTCAAATATATTTTTGGTTAACAGTTAACTAGATATCTTGGAAAATACCTATATCCCCCTCTTCACCCCATTTAAGACAAACATTGTTTAAACTAGCTAATCTCCTGACCTGTCACGTTTTCACACCAAGTTTAAGCTTAAACCGCTTCCAGTATAGTGTGCAAATATATCAAATAACTACGACATGCCTTTAAAATCTGTTTTTTACATTTTGGGATTTTTCGTACCAAATTACCTGAAAAATAATAAAAATAACTTCAGGAAACATACAAAAAATAAAACTTGTAAACTATTGAATTGAAAACTTTAAGTGCACATATATGCATATAGTAACTTTTTTTATCTTGGATTTTGAAATTTTGTTTTTGATTTTTTTTTATTTCGGTTTTAATTTTTTTTATTTGGTTTTTATTTTTTTGGATTTTGTTTTTCTTTGATTTTGTTTATATTATTTTAATATATTTTTTTTAATTTCGGTTTAATCTTTTTTTTTATTTTAATTAAATTGTGTTGTTTGGATTTCGGTTTTAATTTTTTTTCTTTAATTTTGTTTTTATTTTTGCTAAATTTTGTTTTTGATTAAACTTTATTTTAATTCATTTTTTTTTTCAATTTTAAACTTTTCGTTTGACTTTTTTTATTTTGGTTTGGAGTCTTTTTTAATTTGTTTAATTTTCTGAAAATTTTTGAATATTTTGTTTAATTTTTGGAAAAAATAGATGCAAAATATATTTTTTTTGTTTTTAAATTCATGAGTAGGTAATCAATGTAAAATAGTGACAAAAAAATGTCCATCTCAAAAATCTTTAAATGGGCTCCTTTAATTTTTTCACCTCTATTTAGCCTTATTTTAAAGAACTTTTTTTCATTTATTTTAAATTTTTTTTTGGTTTTTGAAAAACAAACTGATATTTTTTATTTATTTTAATTTTTTCTTACATTTGTTTCATATCTTGACTTTTCTCTTTATTCTCTTTTATCTCTTTTTCAGAACATACAAACATATCGAGTTTTCATAAGAGCATAAAACATGAAGTAGAGATATAGATACTATTTTTTATTAAACCTGTCTGTATATTTTCTGTATATTCAAGCTGGTTTTTTGCAAATTTTAACTTTTTGTTTCCAACTTCTGATTTTTTTTTCATAAATTGATTAAACACACCATAAGAAGGAATTTAGGTAAATATAAAAAAATCGACCGGATAGATCGATGTGGAGCAGTAAATAGAAATATATATTTTATATATAGTAGTAAAATTAATAATTATAGTCACTACATTACAAAAAGCCGTATCTCCAACGCTAAAGGTCGTATATTTTTTTACTAATGAATTATTGTTTTAGGTTGAAGTCGAGCGAAATTTCAAATTTTTTTTTTTGCATTTTTGGATTTGAAATGTCATGAAACGTCGAGAAAATGTGAAAAAAGTGGGGTTTAAAAAATATCGGTCTGTCTGTTTTCTGTCTCTAAACCTTGTAACTTTTAAACTAATGTCCGATTTAAAAAATTCTTTCAATAAACGATTGATTTGTATTTTGCGCGATCTTAAATATGGTTAACATTGCGGCAAGGAAGGCAAGGATGCAAAAATTAAATTTATTATTATACTGGCACATGTAAAAATCATGTCCAATTTCCTACACATCTTTTTAATTCATATTACCGTATTTTGACTATAAAAACCGGGATTTACTCGAAATCTATGAGGTAGAAAAAATTTTAAATTGAAAATTTGGTTTCAGCAGACAAAAATACATAAGACATGGTAGGTTTAAACCTTGATGAATATTTTTTATTTTTTTTTGTAGACCAGTGTAATAGACCCAGCACCAAAATGATTAAAGCTGTGCAAGAATTTTTACTCTACGATCAATAATAATATTAATTTTTGCCTCCTTGCCTTCCTTGCCGCACCGCAATGTTAACCATATTTAAGGTCACGCAAAATACAAAGGTCCTAAATCGTTTATTGAATTTTTTTAATCGGACATTAATTTAAATAACTGTGATCGAGATCCATTCTTATATTGGAGTTTTGATAAATCAAAATTAAAAACAAACAACACTGACTACATTATAAACATACACCAATTTAGCTTACTGATAAAAAAATTAATTATCTATTGGACATTTAAATAAATTACTTAAAATATGTTAAAATAATAAAAAGATTTTTAGTATTGATAACTACAGATAAGAGAAATTGATTAATTTTCACAAGAATGAAATCGAACGCCTACTTTAAAAACAATAAAACTTAAATAAATTAATTTAAATATTAAAAAATAATAAGTTTGTTTTTTGATATAATTTCACTTTCTAGCCACTCTAAGAATATGCCTTGAACAAAATTTCTGTCAATTTGGTGGAGAATATTACTTTCAGAACTTTGGTCTGCCTATGAGATCCCCGCTAAAAGCGGGCTGAGATATTACTTTTAGAACTTTGGTCTGCCTATGGCAGTGGCTAGAAAGTGAAATTATATCAAAAAACAAACTTTTTAAAAAACATATAATATTTTATGCACGCTACGTTGATGATGTAAAACAAACTTTTTAAAAAACATATAATATTTTATGCACGCTACGTTGATGATATAATAGTTATATTAAGGGGTAGTAATGTGAAATAAAAATGTTTCTATATACACTCGAACTAAAATGTATATTAATATACAAAAAACGTACAAAATGGCATCCTTCTGAAACTCTGGGAAATGATTCCTTACATTAAAATATAACGTTTGGCGCGTTTTTCGGCATTTGGTAAAGTGGCGTCCGATATACGGATGCCACCTTTACCTCAATTTTTACATGGGAAGATACCACCTTGTACGCCATATAAATATATACATATATACAGTAAGTTTAAGAAGTCTCGGTCCCTCTTCAACATGCAATAAGATTTGTGCGAAGAGCTTACAAATTCGAGGAGGGGATGTGGAAATGACCTTACCAGACAATAAAGAGAAAGAATGTGAGCTACAACGAATCGGTAAAGGCTAGTCACTCCTGCGTATTAGCAACAGTTTTGATTCAAACAACAGCACTAACAGGGACGCACTCCGAAATAAATTTATTTTAAACTAAGTTATAAAATATTTTAAGTAAATTTCTGTTATTTTTATTAAACTTTTATGTAACTTTTTAAATAATTAAAAATAATTGTAATTTTTTTATTTCTTTTTTTAACTTTTTTCCGTCAAAAAAAATCTCTCCGTCAGTCTGCCTGCCTGGGAAATTTGTGACCAAAATAATTCCATAACTAAAGACTTAAAATTTAAACCATAAGTAGTTTTTTCAAAATTCTAGGCTGGAATTGTTTTTGATAAAAATCGAGATGGGGTAAAGGTGTAAAATGGACTAAAAATTATTTTTGCTCACTTTTTTTTATTTTTCTACAAAAAAAAACTTTTAAATAACACAGGTCAACATTTAGTATGGAAAAAACACCCGACTAGACCCAGGTACCCAAGGGTTTTTGGGGTCACTAATTTCGATGCTGAGGTCGGTCAAGCTCTATCACATCAGTTTCAAGGTCATTTGAAGGTCAAACTGAGAAAAGGTGGTTAAAAAAATCTGAAAAAAATAATACATAAGTTTTTAGGATCGCTGATTCTGATGCTAATATCAGTCAAGCTCTATCACGTCAGTTTCAAGGTCATATGAAGGTCAAATTGAGAAAAGGTGGTTTCAAAAATTTGAAAAAAATCATAAATAAGTTTTTGAAGTCGCTGATTCCGATGCTAAGGACGGTGAAGCTTTATCAAGTCGGTTTCAAGGTCATTTGAAGGTCAAACTGAGGAAACATCTGAAAAAAATCATATATAAGTTTTTGGGGTCGCTGTTCGAATCCGGTGTTTGCTTACCCTTAAAAGGCATCCAGAGGTCGTTGCAAGGTCATTACTAGGTAATTTCGAGGTTAATTAGTGAGGAGAATCTGTCAAAAAAATTGAAAATATTTATATATATAAGGGCCACTTGCACCAACTTTTGGTACGGGATTATCTCAGCTAAACCGAGTTTAAGTTAAAAATGCTGCTTTCTGATTGGTCAGCCGTCAATTTAATCCAAGTTTAAAGTTAAACCATCAACGGTGCAAGTGGCCCTAAGTTGCGTATATCAAAATATTTAAACCAAGTTTTTTCAAAAACGTCCAATTTCGGGGTAACTTTTTTTCATATTTTGATATTACCACGTATTGGGAAAAAAAGCATATAAAAAAACCTGGTCGATTTTAAGCGTTTTTTTTTAATCGACAATTACTATTTTTAGATTTTATCATTTTTTTTTTATTTCTGGCCCACTGTGCACCGTCACCACGTGAAGGTGCCCTGGGTGAAACTACACATTAATTTGTTGGCAAACCCCAAAAACCTATGTATGATTTTTTCAGATTTTTGCAACTACCTTTTCTCAGTTTGACCTTCAAATGACCTTGACACTGAAGTGATAGAGCTTGACTGACCTTAGCATCGGAATCAGCGATCCTAAAAACTTATGTATGATTTTTTTCAGATTTTTTTAACCACCTTTTCTCAGTTTGACCTTTAAATGACCTTGAAACTGATGTGACCCCAAAAACCCCTGAATACCTGAGTCTGGTCCGGTGTTTTTTTCCATACTAAATGTTGACCTGTGTAATTTTTAGAAGTCATGAAAAACATCACTCGTTAGGCGGGAGGTCCACAGTACATTGAGCATTAAGAAAGAGCGACACAGGAATGTAGGGTCTAAAATCACCAATTTTCAAATGAACATGTTTTATAGATAAGCCTTTAGAATTACTTTCCCTAAGGAAAGTCTTGAAGTCTTGCATCAGTTTCACGATGTTTTATATCCAAAAAATATGATTTCTGTAAAAAAAAAAGAATCTGTCTGCCAGTCTGTCTGTCCGGGAAATTATTTTTTTTTTACTAACGCAACATTCCTTGGGAAAAATAAGTAATAAATAAAAAATTGTAATAAATAAAAAATTGTTTTTTTTTTAGTTTAGTTATTTTTACTTTTATCTAATTTTAAG
>CAUEHQ010000472.1:0-18140 GCA_958510825.1 Brachypterus glaber
GAAAGAAAAAATATCTCATTTCGAAACTTTGTAGTTATGTACCTATATTTAAAGAATACAAATAAAATTTCTTTTTTTTAAAGAAACATCAAAAAACGGTGGTCCCCATGATTCGGGCTGTTTGCATCGACTCAAAAAAAAAACAAAATTATTCAGTATTGAAGTAGCTATAGCCCTATTTAGAAGAAATGTTGGCCAAATATAACAAAGTGGCCGACCCTTTTCAAAAATTTTAAACATTTTCAGACAAAAACGTCTGCCATATTGTTATTTTTTGGCCAAAATATTTTCTTCTAGATAGGGCTATAGCGACTTCAATATTGAATAATACCCCCTTTTTTTTTCTGTCGATCCAAACAGCCGGAATCATGGCGCCTACTATTTTTTGATGTTTTTTTTTCAAAATAATTTTAAGGTAGAAAATGGCACTTTAAAAATCTAAAGAAATTTTATTTGTATTCTTTAAATACAAATTTATTTGTAAATTTATTTTGTAGGTTTTGTTTATAAACAAACCTACAAAATTTCACAATGATATATTTATTCTTTCCATATAAAAAAAATAAAAAAAAAGATTTTTTTTATAACTTCTAAGGTAGAAAGATCCCTTAATGTAGCAATATTTGGCTTAATTATTTTAATTTTTAATTGAGTATACAAAAAAATATTTGTTTTATCACAGAGATTATGTTTTATAACATATATTGGGTGAGTTTTATTTATGTCCACCCCTAAAATTAAGATAAATATTTATTCGATAAAAACGAAATTTTGATGATTTATACATTGGCTATAAAATGGCGGATTTATTTTTTGTTTTACTTCCGGATTTACTTCCGGTTTCGCCGGAACTGGCATAAATATGTTTTTTTAATAATGGGACTAGGGTCACTTCATCTGGGTTTACTTTGTTCTTTTGTACTTGGTCTGTATTTTCTCTGGTTTTCGTTTTTTCTAAAATAAAAATAAAAACGAAGGAAAAAGAACGAAGAACAAACCAAGACTAAGATGAAGTGACCCTAAATGGAACACCCTGTATCTTTTTACATTTTTTAACTCCTATAATTCTATGTATACATCTAGGTTCGAAAATCAGTTTTAAGAGTACTCTTAAAACTGATTTTCGAACCTACATAGATATAGAATTATAGCAGTTAAAAAATGTAAAAAAACGGGAAGTTTTTTTTTCGTAGTTTTTAATGCAAAATCTTTCTGCAGTATTAAAATTTTTATTGGTGCATTTTTTAGTTCCTATTTTTGATGCTCATAACCTGAAAATGCCTCTTTAATTGTAATTTTCTCGAAAACGGTACAGTGTTACATTTTTTCTGTCGATCCAAACAGCCGGAATCATGGCGACTACTATTTTTTGATGTTTTTTTTTTCAAAATAATTTTAAGGTAGAAAATGGCACTTTAAAAATCTAAAGAAATTTTATTTGTATTCTTTAAATACAAATTTATTTGTAAATTTATTTTGTAGGTTTTGTTTATAAACAAACCTACAAAATTTCACAATGATATATTTATTCTTTCCATATAAAAAAAATTAAAAAAAAAAAGATTTTTTTTATAACTTCTAAGGTAGAAAGACCCCTTAACGTAGCAATATTTGGCTTAATTATTTTAATTTTTAATTGAGTATACAAAAAAATATTTGTTTTATCACAGAGATTATGTTTTATAACATATATTGGGTGAGTTTTATTTATGTCCACCCCTAAAATTAAGATAAATCTTTATTCGATAAAAACGAAATTTTGATGATTTATACATTGGCTATAAAATGGCGAATTTATTTTTTGTTTTACTTCCGGATTTACTTCCGGTTTCGCCGGAACTGGCATAAATATGTTTTTTTAATAATGGGACTAGGGTCACTTCATCTGGGTTTACTTTGTTCTTTTGTACTTAGTCTGTATTTTCTCTGGTTTTCGTTTTTTCTAAAATAAAAATAAAAACGAAGGAAAAAGAACGAAGAACAAACCAAGACTAAGATGAAGTGACCCTAAATGGAACTGTATCTTTTTACATTTTTTAACTCCTATAATTCTATGTATACATCTAGGTTCGAAAATCAGTTTTAAGGGTACTCTTAAAACTGATTTTCGAACCTACATAGATATAGAATTATAGGAGTTAAAAAATGTAAAAAAACGGGAAGTTTTTTTTTTCGTAGTTTTTAATGCAAAATCTTTCTGCAGTATTAAAATTTTTATTGGTGCATTTTTTAGTACCTATTTTTGATGCTCATAACCTGAAAATGCCTCTTTAATTGCAATTTTCTCGAAAACGGTACAGTGTTACATAAAGAGTACCTTTTTATGTATTTTTTATTCATTTATTTATTTATTTAAGGTAAAACCCTACTATACAAATAAGAAATACAATACATAGGTATTTAAGAACCTATTTAAGCTAAAATATTACAAATGCAAGTAGAAATTAGTTAAAATATGATGTATAGTAAAAGAAAAAAAAGAACTTACATATTTATTTATTTATTTATTTAGTTTATAGTCGTTCTCGGACCTAATTTTAGGTATTTTACACGAAATTGGACTGATGTGACTACAACGAATTTTGAATAGATTCTTTTCACTATTTAGAGCTACTTTTTCTATTGTAAAAAAAAATCTCCATAAATTTTGACACCATCACTGAATTATATATTAATAACTTATTAATAATAAGGGAAGATTTAAACTAACTTAGAGAATGGAAAAAGAGATCTAGTGTTCAGGTCATTAGCCAATTTCATGATTCTATCCAGGCCATAATTGGTACGGTAATACGGAATCATAAATAAGGGAGAAGGGTTACGTAGATTTCTTGTTGGAACATTAAGGGTCGATTCAGGCATAATTATCACTAACTTCACTAAACTGAATTAAGAAATTTAGAAATTAGGAAGATTAAGGAACATAACCTCAAATTCTATAATAAATTTATCGTGGTATGCACCAATTAAGATAAAAGATAAAATATACCATAAAATAATGATACAATTTTAAAATAAACCATAGAAAAAGGAGAATTTCTGAGCTACACTAACTTTTGTGCAAAATTTTATAAACAAACGTTATCCAAGTATCAAAATAAAAATGAAGATGGTGACACCTTTGTATTTTAAAATTCGTACATTTTCAGTGTTAAGGAAAAGCACAGTAGTTACATAAGAAAATAAAAGGTACTTTTGGAGTTAGTTGGTTTTAAAATACGATTTTTAGACCTAACTGCAAATATAGTAATAATCGTCCTACGCAATCGATATGTTTTTGTTTTACTTATTCAGTCGTATTTACACATGCTTATTATATATTTGGCAGTTACCTTATTGCATACTACGGAAAATTTGAGATTATGTTTCTTAATTTTATTAATTTCTTAATTCAGTTTAATGAAGTTAGTGATAATTATGCCTAAATCGACCTTAAGACTGATTTTGGTAAGTACATCCGGACAGTCGATTATACTATTAAGAATTCTGTAAAGAAAGCATAAATCGTTTTTTTTCTTCTTCTAACTTCCAAAGTGCCTATAATTAAAGCCATATAAATATGTTAATAATCATGGTCCGGTGTGGGAGTATGTAATTTAAAAGCACAAAATCTAAGAAATTTCCTTTGAATACTTTCCAACCTATCAGTATGAACGATGTACTGAGGAGACCATATAATTGACGCATATTCTAATACAGATCTAACTAAGGAATAATATACTTTCAAGATTATGTTGACAGAAAATTCTGGACGATTTCTTAATATAAAGCCAAGTATTTTTAAATCTTTGGATGTTATATTATTAATGTGGGTGTTAAAGTTTAGTTATTGACCTAAATTAACTAAAGAGTTTTTTAAAGTTTTAGCAGACTCTACGATTGAATTATCTATCGTATTGGCAAAATTATTTGACTTACTACCTCTAAAAGGACCTAACCTTACATTTTACTAACATTAAGTTTTAAATTATTGGTTTAACACCATTTTATATAACTTTCTAAGTCACTTTGGAGAAGAAGAGAGTCCTGAAGACATGTTATATGTGAAAAAAAAGTCGTCAGTACAACATCACTATACTTAAAGACAGAAAAATATCATTAATAAATATTAGAAACAACGTAACACCTTGTGTTACACCTGGTAACCAAAATTATGTAAGAGAGAAAAGTACCAATTTTAACGGCTTGGGTGCGATTAGTAAAAGAACTTTTAAACCAATTTACAAAATTTTTACTGAAGCCAAATTCCAAAATTTAAAGAAAAGAATATTCGGGTCTACACTGTCGAAGGCTTTATAAAAGTCAGTATAAATTGAGAAAACCTGCCCAAACTTTTTTTCCATAACTTCTAATATCTTGGATTCAAATGCTTAGGGATTAGAAACTGTGGAACGATTCCTACAGAAGCCACAATGCTGACTAATAAAAAGTTCTTTGCAGGACCAATTAATATAATCTGCAACAACACTATCAAACAGTTTTGGTATATTAGATTGGATACAAACACTTCTATAATTGGAAATTTTATCCTTAGCGCCGGTTTTAAAGACGGGTATTATAAAACTGTGCTTCCAACCAGAAGGAAATTCCTGTTATTTTAAAGATTCCTCGAAAACTAAACTTAAAGGATGACCTAATGTACAAATGCATTTTTTTAAGTAGTTTGGGTGCCATCAGGACCAGAAGATAGTGTTATTAAGAGAAAATATTTTGTTTGGACTTTAGACCGCTTTGTCTAGAGAAGTATAAGCCCCATCAAAAAAAAAATACTTTTATGTTTCTGTTTAAAATTAAAAACCATATTTACTGGTAAAAAAAATCAACTGACAGACAGATGTTTTTTTTAACATGGTCTCAAAAGTCTTAAAAACTTCGGAAACGTCGAAAAGTAAAAAACTCGGAAGAATTTTTTTGAAAAAAAAAAAGTGTATTTCAATACTTTTATATATTGAAAATATAAAAGTAAAAATCTATAAAAAAACAGAACTATTTTTTATAATTTTATTATTATATTTTTATATTCTTAGAAGTCAATATCAATTTTAAGTGAACATACCCTTTTAGAGTATTTTATAAGGGTCATTTTGTAGATATATTATTGCACAATAATATTGGACCTATCAAATAAATCATACCTATTAAGTGATTTTTACACTCCTCATAGTGCTGTGCTCACGAAGTGCTTGAACAGTATTATACGAAGAATTTTTTTGAAAAAAAAAAAAGTGTATTTCAATACTTTTATATATTGAAAATATAAAAGTAAAAATCTATAAAAAAACAGAACTATTTTTTATAATTTTATTATTATATTTTTATATTCTTAGAAGTCAATATCAATTTTAAGTGAACATACCCTTTTAGAGTATTTTATAAGGGTCATTTTGTAGATATATTATTGCACAATAATATTGGACCTATCAAATAAATCATACCTATTAAGTGATTTTTACACTCCTCATAGTGCTGTGCTCACGAAGTGCTTGAACAGTATTATACGATAGTTTTAAAGTTTCCAAAATTCTTAAAAATTACCCTAGATCAAAAGTTTTGCATAGAATTTTTTTTTATCAAATTTTGAATAAATTTCTATCTGTCTGTCTGTCTGTCCATCCGTCCGTCCGTCCTTCCGTTCCACAGTGATTAATATTGGTCTCCTAAAGGGACAAAAGTCTATCATCATATATTTTTAAAATTTTTCAAGGAATTCCTTAAATTCTTTTTGTGGCCCACTCATATTAGTTGATTTATTATTTAATAAGTTTCCGTTATCATAAACATAGTTTTCCCCTAGAACTTTTTTACAATTTTCTTACAGAATTATAAGCCAAATTTTAAATAAGATAACTTTATATAAAAATAATAATTTTCCCGTGAAGCTATTTAAAGCAGTTAGTTTTCTCACAGAGGAAAAACCAATGTTTTTTCCGAAATGTTACATTTCTGGACTGGACGTCCCGGGATGTAGATCATCATATTATATGCCAAATTTTAGTTTAAGTATAACTGTATTCAAAAATAATAACTTTCCCGTAAAACTTTTTAAAACAAATTTCTTACAGAGAAAAAAACAGTATTTTGTCTAAAATTTTTTCCAGTGGATATCCCGGGACGGTGATCATTTGTATGTCAAATTACAGTTTAAGTATAACTTTATACAAAAACAATAATTTCCCCTAAAACTTTTTAATAGAATTTTATCACAGAGAAAAAACCAATATATTTTCCCGAAATGTCAAACTTCTGGAGTGGACTTCCCGGGACGTAGATCATTTCCATGCCAAATTTTAGTTTAAGTATAACTGTATACAAAAATATTAATTTTACCCTAAAACTTTTTAAAACAATATTTTTGTCTAAAATGTTAAATTTTTGGAGTGGGGGTACCGGAACGTAGATCATTTTCATGGAAATTATTAGTAAAAATAACTTTACACAAAAATAATAATTTTCCCCTAAAAATGTTTAAAACAACTTTCTTCCGGAGGAAAAACCAATATTTTTGTCGAAAATGTTAATTTTCTGGAGCGAACGTCCGGGGACGTAGATCATTCATATGCCAAATTTTAGTACGAATATATATATCAAAAATATTATTTGTCTTTAAAACTTTTTAAAACATTTTTCTCACAGAGGAAAAACCAATATTTTTGTCCAAAATGTTAAATTTCTGGAGTGGACATCCCGGGACGTAGATCATTCATATACCAAATTTTATTTATAGTTGTTGTGCATACAAAAAATAAAACTTAACTTTTATTTTTTTTATAAAATACTCTAAAAGGGTATGTTCACTTAAAATTGATATTGACTTCTAAGAATATAAAAATATAATAATAAAATTATAAAAAATAGTTCTGTTTTTTTATAGATTTTTACTTTTATATTTTCAATTTATAAAAGTATTGAAATACACATTTTTTTTTTTAAATTTAAGGTATTCCTTAAAAAATCATATATATTTTTAAAATTTTTGTGGGGTTAAAAAAGTGTTTTTAATGTTGAAATCGGTTGAAATGTTGCAAATTTCTATGAAAAAATATTTATTTTTTATGATAAATAAACCTAAGTTATAACTTTAAATAATATAAATGAAAATTTCAAAGAAAATTCAGAAAAAGTTGCATTTTATAACAAAAAAATTAAAAATTATATGGTCGAAAAGAGAAGTTAATAAGCTTTAAAATGAAATATCACAAACCCCCAGTTTTATTTAAAAAAATGTTCCCCTTTCCCCCTGCCTCTATTGTGCCCCCAAACCTATTAAATATATACCAAAAAAATATTTGGGTTATGTTATTTACGTGTTCCGCATTTTAATGTTGATATCTTACGCTCAAAAATTATGTTTATAGGTAGTAATAGTGGTCCATTTAATTTTCAATTGTTTTTTATACCTTACTGAAGAATAATGTTTTATTAGAAACCCCTATTATTATGTATAAAATAAAACTACTAAAACTTAACTTTAATTTTAACAAAATGATGGCGTTTAGTCCCATATTTATTTTTTAATTGTTTTAAACATTCTAATTCAATTGGGCAGCGTTATGCAGAAAGCTACCAACCCAAATTGTAAGATGACAGTAAATTGTTGATTTTTTTCCCTAATAACTTTAAAACGTTTTGACTAAAACACTTAAAATTAAACATTTGTTGCATTTGTTCATGTATCAGAACGTGTACAAAATATGTAATCTTTAATTCAATTCCTGTAAAAGATATTGGGTAAAATGTTCCGTAACCTACTGTCATCTCACAATATGGGTTTCTGCATAGGGCCGTTTTTTGTACCGCTGATTACAAAAAAGGGAAAAAATTGAAAAATATTGCCACATTAGAGTGGTTCAAATTTTTTGAAAAATGTTCGATTTAGCTGAAATTTGGTATAAAGGTTTCTTTTATTATATTATTAATACGGACTAATACCTAAAAACCTAAAATTTTAATTCTGAAAAAAAACATTCATAAATAAAAATATAGGAGAGTTTAAGGTCATATAAACATAAAAGGAAAAGATGCTCTTTGCAACAAGACCAATAGACACCTGTCAAACTGACTATTAAAGGTAATATTTTGCAAACTTTTAAAAGCCCGAACCAAGAAGCGTGAAAAGAGAAAACTATCCACTATGGAATGCGAAGCATTACATATCTTCAGGGGTTGTTATTTATTTATTACCACTTTAAAATAATTTAAGTAAACTTTTTAATTTTTATTTATTTATTACATACAATAAAACAAAGTCAATTTTAAAATCCTAAAAGTCGAAAGTTTACAACTAAAGTTAATATAGCTTTATTTATTTATTTCCAAAATCCGACTTAATCTTTATGACGGTATAACATTTAAATCTTCTTTTTATAGGGTTAACAATAAAATATTTTAAGTCAGTTGATAGGGCAAAGGAAGATAATAATATAGCGATCTTTTACATACAGGGTAGAGGCAGGTTAACGTATCGGAATTCTCAAATTACGCTGCACATGAATGACGTCATTGATAGATGTGAAGACACGTTTTCACGTTTACCTATAATAATTATAACATAATAATTACACAGACCAACAAGGATTTTGTGATCGGATGTTTTTTTTTCTGGCTTAGTTCAGACTCGCTGACTGCTAAACAAGCATTTTTTTTTTGTTTCCATCATGTATAATTTTTTTCAACTACAGGGCTCCTATTTGTCCTTAAATCCTTAAAAGTCCTTAAATTGGGTAATTTGTTCTTGAAAAAAGCAATTTGTCCTTAAAATCCTTAAAAATCCTTAAATCTGTCCCTTGGTTGAAGTCTTGTCAAGACTGGAAACAAGTCACTTGATAAATAAAATAACATAAATCGTTAAGAGAATATTTTTTGTATAGCAAATCGACATCTAGTGTTTTTCTTGTAAACTATCACTATAAAGTTAGAAAGCTGTTGCTACTAGATGTCTCTTTTCGCATGCGCATGCAAAGTGTATTCATTTGTGTGATGCGCTGGAAGTTATACTCCAACCATCTTGGTGATGCGCAAGTCGGTTAAATGTTTTAGAATTGCAAATATGGGATATGTAGGCTTGTCATAGGTCCGTATTTAGTACGGACAGTCCGCATTTTTGATGCTCTGTCCGTACTAAAATTTATGTCCGTAGAATTTCCGTATTTAAACGTTTGTCCGTATTTTGTCCCTACTTATAACATAAATTAAACGTAAAAATTTAAGCAAAGGTATGTAAAGTTAAGAAAAAAAAAAACGCCTGCGGCGCTTTTTCTTAGGCTTTTAGTTTGTTTTAAAGAAAAGGTATAAAAACCCAGGATTAGCATTAAGGGGCGCCAAAACAAGCCTTTTTGGTTGAATGCTTTTTTTATAAAATAGGTCATTATATAACTTCTTTAAATTTTAAGATGTTTATTTATAAGAATTAATATACAAAACATACAGTATATATTTTATCATTTTTAATGTATTGGTACACTAGATTATAATCTAGTAGACTCAACTATAGTTGAGTCTACTCGAGTCTACTTCACTGTGAAGTAGACTCAACTAATCTAGTGTCCTTAAGTAATCCCCCCAAAATAAAAAAAGTTATGAGGGGTTAAACTTAAAAAAAATCGAAAAAAGCTGAAAGAAAATTTCGACTAACGTAACTTTTTTAGGAAAAATTACTTTTATTATAAGGATCAATTCTAGCAATTTTGAAAGTAATCCCCTCAAAAACAAAAAAGTTATGGGGGGTTAAAAAAATAAAAAAACTATCATTTAAAATAAAAAAAAATCTAATTTTTTTCGTTTTTCGCAAAAATAAAACTAAAAAATTTAGAAAAAATAGTTTTTTTTTTGAGTTTTTTTTTAAACATTATTATTTTTTAATTTTTCGTTTTACGTAAATAGAAAATTGAAATAAATTTTTTTAAAAAGTTCCTTCTGTATAAAATATTTTTTTCAAAAACTTTCTTATTTGAAAAAAAAATCTGTTTAAAATAATATATTTTTTTTAATTATGTTTTTAAGCATTTTGGAAAATTCAATATACCGTTTACTATGAATAGTATATAATGGAAAGCGTAGCATTAGGTACATATCTTCACGGCTTTTTATTTTATTCCACCCAGAAAAGTTTTAACCTTTTTATAGAGAAAACAAAATTCTCATTGCCCAGTCTAGATGCATGGAAAAGCGTATCTGCTTTAAATGAGCTAGAGCAACATGATGTCACAAAAAAAGTAAGTGCTAATATAATTAGTTTCTATCCATAGTGCCACTAGTGGCCACTCCTTTTTTTTTTTAATTTTCCAGAATTTTCAAAATTTTCTAGTATTTTTTAACAATTTATGTTTTACTTTATCCTAAAAAAAATAAAGTAGGTATTGTTATCGACCTATAATTAAAAAAAAAATTTCATGGGGGGGTCAGTGTCGGTGTGACACTTTGAGACATAACTTATTTATTATTATTTTATTACATAACGCTGATGATTTAATATAGCATTAAAAAAGTTTTTTTATTTTTTCGTGCTCATTCAAAATCTATAACTATTCTATGTTTCCTAGGACATTGCCATTAAAAAATGACAAAAATAAAACTTTTCACCTTAATCGTTTAATTTATACTACCTTAAACATTTTATAAATTATTTTAAAATGTCCTTAAAAAGTCCTTAAATTTCAGAAAAAAATGTCCTGAAATCCTTAAAAAAAATCACGATTTTACTCTGGGAGTCCTGCAACTATTAGCCATGCCAAAAATCTCATTCTTTAACATAAAGTGTAGAATTGTTAAATTGTGGACACTAGTCTACATCAACATAATCAAAAGAAGCCATTTGACACAATTTTAGAAAAATCGAAACAAAAATAAAAGTTTGGACCCTAATGGGCGGATTTTTTTTTTTTTTTAATTTTTTATTTAATTTGAAATATCAGGCATCAAAAATAGTGGTATGCAAAAATTCAGAATTTTGTCCATGTTTGATTTCTTTTGGTCCACTGTCCGGCTGTTCAAAACCCTTACGTGATGGATAAAAATTAAAGTTATATTCGAAATCAACATACCCAAAATCAGTTGTCAGATCCAAATCTACTTTCAAATGTTGCAAATTTGTTGGTCTGTGTTATTAAAGATAGATTTATAAATTTTGGACAAAACTATAAACATATTTATTTATACAAAATTTATAATATACCAAATTTACAAATAAATATAGTTTTGTAAATAGGGAGATCTATATTTAAAGATGCATGAAAATTTTAGGGAGTCTAAGCGAAAATGGATTAGGGGGAAGAGGTTAAAACATTTTTAATAAAATTCGGGTTTGAAAACACTGATTACCTGTCTGACTGTTCAACAATTCCGTCACCGAAATTTAGAGAATTTTCGAACCCCTCCCCCCTATGCCACCCTTTGTCACTTTTGTTTCAACTCCCCTATTAACATAAATCTTTAAATTTTGTGTAATAATAGTTATTTGTAAATTAAGTATAATATACAAGATAAACAGAGTGGTCCAAAAGTCACCTTCTTAACATTTAAACCAGTTGACATATCCACTTCAAATTTAGAACGCTTAAATAAGACGATACAAACTGTCTTTTTGCATATATTTTATATTTTCAGCTCTTAAAATTTGGGCAGGGGGCATGGGGGGGATTTTTTTTAATGGAACGGAGGCCGTGTGATACATCATTTTAAAGGTTGTAAAATTCTCTATCTAAAATGGGGTTTAAAATAGGGTTGAAAATGGTATTTTCGTCAAAATTTCTTTAAAAAAATCAATTTTTTTTTTTGAAAAATTAATTATACTTTTAAACTAATTTTAATTGATATAAATAAAATTTACAAACAAAAAACTTAAAAAGTCGAATTTTTTAGCAAAAAAATTGAAAAATTAAAATCTTAATTTTTTTAAGAAAAAATATATAGTTAAATAAAAAATTTTATAAGCTTTAAAATATCACACGGCCCGCATTTCTGTTAAAAAAAATAATCCCCATGCCCCCCTGTCCACATTTTAAGAGCTGAAAATATTAAATATTTGCGAAAAGATAGTCTGGATTGTCTTATTTAAGTGTTCCAAATTTGAAGTCGATATGTGGACTCGTTCAAAAGTTAGGAGGAGGAGGTGACATTTGGAAAGCACTATAATATTATTATAAAGTATAAATAAATATATTTTTATAATTTTGATTAAAATTAAAAAAAAGTATAATTTACGTTTTTACAACATAAAATAATAAATTTTCCAATTTTTTTTTTGATTTTTTTAAAGAAAATTCGACAAAAATGCCCATTTCCAACCCCATTTTAAACCCCAGAAAAATGATTAAAAAAATAAAATAAAATAATATATGGTTAAATAGAGAATTTTATAAGCTTTAAAACGATGTATCACACGACCACCTTCCCATTTATGCATTCTACTTACTTAAAAACTTTTTTTTTTACATTTTATTTAATTTCGACGGTGCCAACAATTGCAATACCATGGTATACAAAATTAAACTAAATTCTAATTATTGGCACAGATGCCAATAGTTAGCTTCTTTAGTAAAAATCATATTCCAATTATTGGCAACCAGTTAAAATGCTAGATTAGTAGAATAAATAAAATAAAATTAAATAGATTTATTACTTGTACGGTTAAATATAGGTATATACGTATTGCCACAAGTGATATAAGACAATAACAAAACCATATTTTAAAGCGGGTCGGCTACTATACAAAAGATACAGTTTTTTCTAAAAACCTATTTCAAATAAATGAGTTACAAACAGCGTTTAATGAAAAACTTACAGTTTTTCCTCAATAAAAATGTAGGTATAAACATTTTACACTTATTTTTGTCTATAAACTTAATTTTTCTTTAGAATTTAATTTTTTATCACGGTGCCCATAATAGGTGTCCAAATTATATTAAATTCCTATTATTGGCATTGGCATTGCGCAACAAAATTAGTCTAAAAGCCTAATAATTATTTTAGATAAATGTACCTAGGTACCTAGGTATTATTTTATGGATACAAATTAGAATTAGGTAACTAATATTTTAACTTTAATACAGATATATTTAAAATATAAAAACTTTGTAGTTATTAAATAAATTTGAGTTTTTTTTACAGCCTTTAGTTAATATGTATACCAATACAGCACACAATATCCCCTGGATATTCTCTCAATGTCGCATGTCCCGGGACAAGAATGTCCCGAAATGTATGTCCTGAGGATATACTGCCCGTATATCCCACGGATATACGGTATGTCCTTCATACATCCCAGGGACGTGCCGATGGGATGTCCCGTGGATATCATTTCGGATGTCCCTGGGATATCCTACTGTGGATTTTTCTTCATTATTTAAAATTTACAGAGTTTTTCGTGGCTTTAATGGCATATGTTAATGTCGGTGTTTGTGGTCTGCTTATTTATGTAAGTTTTTTTCACAGTTATTATTAAATATTCATATTGTGATTTCCTGTGTTGGACAATTTCGTAAGTATTACCCCTCCCTGAGGGAAAAAGGAAATATATTTCGTAGATAAGTTACTAATTATGTACAAATGTCCCCGACAAAAGTTAAATAGTATTGTTTTATTAGTTTTTTGTGAAACTGTTAGCTTAAATTTAAATAATTTTCACCTAGGTGCAATCTGCTAATAGAAATATTTTACAAAAAAAAATAATAAAAGCAATACTATTTGATAACCACTTTTGTCGTGGAGAGGTGTACAATGTACAATGTACAATGCATTGCACATAATTAGTAACTATCTTTAGGACAGGCGTACAGTATATCCTCAGGACATACCTTCGGGATATCCTTGAGATATACGATTCGGAAGTCAGTCGTTTAGTAAAAAAGTATATCCAAACGAAATCGTATATCCTGGGGATGTCAGAAATCCCAAAACGGATATTCTGGGGATATCCATTGTATAAACCTGTGCTATCTGTGTAAAACTGCAATATGTCAATTTAATTATTTTATTTTGATACTAAAATGTTTATTTTTCTTTAGAATTTAATTTTTTATCACGGTGCCCATAATAGGTGTCCAAATTATATTAAATTCCTATTATTGGCATTGGCATTGCGCAACAAAATTAGTCTAAAAGCCTAATAATTATTTTAGATAAATGTACCTAGGTACCTAGGTATTATTTTATGGATACAAATTAGAATTAGGTAACTAATATTTTAACTTTAATACAGATATATTTAAAATATAAAAACTTTGTAGTTATTAAATAAATTTGAGTTTTTCTTTACAGCCTTTAGTTAATATGTATACCAATACAGCACACAATATCCCCCGGATATTCTCTCAATGTCGCATGTCCCGGGACAAGAATGTCCCGAAATGTATGTCCTGAGGATATACTGCCCGTATATCCCACGGATATATGGTATGTCCTTCATACATCCCAGGGACGTGCCGATGGGATGTCCCGTGGATATCATTTCGGATGTCCCTGGGATATCCTACTGTGGATTTTTCTTCATTATTTAAAATTTACAGAGTTTTTCGTGGCTTTAATGGCATATGTTAATGTCGGTGTTTGTGGTCTGCTTATTTATGTAAGTTTTTTTCACAGTTATTATTAAATATTCATATTGTGATTTCCTGTGTTGGACAATTTCGTAAGTATTACCCCTCCCTGAGGGAAAAAGGAAATATATTTCGTAGATAAGTTACTAATTATGTACAAATGTCCCCGACAAAATTTAAATAGTATTGTTTTATTAGTTTTTTGTGAAACTGTTAGATTAAATTTAAATAATTTTCACCTAGGTGCAATCTGCTAATAGAAATATTTTACAAAAAAAAATAATAAAAGCAATACTATTTGATAACCACTTTTGTCGTGGAGAGGTGTACAATGTACAATGTACAATGCATTGCACATAATTAGTAACTATCTTTAGGACAGGCGTACAGTATATCCTCAGGACATACCTTCGGGATATCCTTGAGATATACGATTCGGAAGTCAGTCGTTTAGTAAAAAAGTATATCCAAACGAAATCGTATATCCTGGGGATGTCAGAAATCCCAAAACGGATATTCTGGGGATATCCATTGTATAAATCTGTGCTATCTGCGTAAAACTGCAATATGTCAATTTAATTATTTTATTTTGATACTAAAATGTTTATTATTTAACAAAAACTAGGTACTCAGTAATTTTTTTCCGTTACCTCAAAGCAAAAATTAGGTGCCAATAATAGGAAAATCTGGATGCCAATCATTAACAAAAAGGTGCAGACCGCTGTGGAGTAAGGCGAAGGGCGTTCGCTTTGTAACGCCGAGGTCGCTGGTTCAAATCCCGCCTGGGGCATGGATGTGTAGTGGTGTCTTTAAAATTGCTATAATTTACTAACTAGTACTACATATAAATAGGCCATAACCGACACGGTTGAATGCCGGGGTGTACCTACCGAATGATATTTTTATATATTTTATAGTCATCTCTTCCCTTTTTTACTGCAATTAACCAAGCCACAATTTTAACATGGTAAAAATAACCTAAACACAAAATTTTGTAGAAAATTCAACTTTAAAGCGACATTGACATTTGCACGGAAAACGTCAAGCGATAGGCCAGGTCTGTTGCCAACCCAAAAGAACAAAAAGTACAGACCTCTTATGGGCCTATAAAAACACGCAAAATGCGTGTAATTATGAGCTTATAAGAGTCGCAAAATAGAAAAAATATATAAAATAGAATAACTCTTTGATGTAAAATATTTTATTCTTGATAACATCAAATATTTAATAAGTTATAATCAAATATATGTGGAAAATTTCTTAAAGTTCCAATAATTGGGGGTTTTACATCAAATGTCAAATTTTATTTTAAATAAGTTTTAATTTTTTTAACTAGGTGGGCCTTGGCATACTTAATTAACTCGAATGGACCCCAGAAATGCTAAAAAAAAATAATCGTCTCTTCACTTGTATAATTCTCCAAATTTGAAGGTTTTAAGCTCATGGTACCATTTAAAAGTTCAAGAAATGTAATATAGTTTTACCTAAAAATAAAAAAAAATATATTTCCAAAATTTAATTTACATTGCCCATTATACAAAAATGTAGCTTTTGCTTAAAATTATGAGTAAAAGTAAAAATAAATTCTTAATCTTTATTCACGTTGCTCATTGTTAAAAAATACAGTACTACTTGAAACCCTTAACCTATGCTAATAAACAGTTTATTGTAATTTTAATAAAATAATAAACTAGGATTATTCCAAATGGCCTTATTTATAATATAGTAGAAAACTTTGATTTGATAGCTTTAATAATAAAGCCAAAAAATGATTGATTAAGGATTGTCAAATAATTTGTAGTACACCCGGTATATTAAATGAGATTAACCAAAGGACTAGAGCTTAAATTGAAAATAAATCTGTTTTGTGATCTCTAACCAAATATTATTTTACCATTATGCGTAATTGTTATAACTTATACCTATATTTTCTCAAAAAATGGTAGGTAGATAATTATTTTTAACCTGGATTTTAGGTAGTTTTTTGCCTTTAGTTTTCCATTGTTATCTTTGAACATCTGTAATTTTTTAACATAAGGTTTGCCTCTAAAGAACAACTGCTTAAAAAAAATACCGTTAAAGCGACACTTAAAAAATATTTTGATTAAAATTTGGTGTTCTATGTAATTCAAAAATGTAAAAGCCAAAGAACTTTTACCTCAAGAAGTAATTTCAGACCAATGTTTATGAATGTGTCATCTTTTTGTTTGTTTATTTACTAACAGAAACGCGATCAGCTTTGTAGTGTAAAATGTAGATGTCACTAGTCGACTTTCAGGCTACCTAGTAGCGATGTTGCGTAGTTTCCGCCTTATCATGAATTCAAATCATTATACTTAAATTAAAAATGTAAAATACTTTATTGTGTATACTATAATTATGTTTAATAATATAGTATATTTAAATCTATTAAAATTAAACTACTAGTTCATATAAAACTCATACAGAACTAATGTTTCTTAAAATTTACAATAAAATAAGTATATATTTCCAATCGGCAACACTGTACCCCTGTCAGTCATTTTACGACATTAGACTGTGAGTTTACACAGTCTTTCTCTCTCTTTAAGCGTAAAAAAAATTACCTATACAATTTTATTATTTTTCTTTTATATTATAATACTACTGGTCTTGGAATATTTAGCTGCCTGACGTAATACATAAGTGTCCCCTTTATCAAGTTATCCGGATTTTTCGAATTATCCGGTATTCCTCTAATATTTAGATTGATACTAGAATCATATTACGCTGCTCTAAAGCGAAATTGCGTTAAAAGTTATCCTAATTATCTTATTTATCCGACTTATCCGGCAATATTCAAGCTAATTAAACACAGCTGGTCACCTCAGGAATTCCCTCTACAAATAGCAAAAAGTTTCATACAAATTGGTTCATCCGTTAAGCTTAAATAAATATAAAAATAGCCGAATTGATAACTTCCTTGCGAGGATCCTTTTTGGAAAGTTCGTTAAAAGTTGTTGAAAACTGCCCTAGCACTACGGACAAACAGAAACATTAAAGTTATACAGAAATAAATTGGAGAATTTTAAGGGGTTATTCTGCACTAAAAATATGAAAAAAAATCTATAAAGGTTGTCCAGAAATGAGCCCTAAGGGACTACGACCTTCCTAGGGGTACATCTTAAAAGTCGTTTTTATTTAATACCTCTGAAACCTTATAAACTAATTTTTACACATGCCTTTACAAAGGCTATAATTTCATGTTATTTTTTATTTGGTAATTTTAACCAGGGACATGCAAAATGTGTGGCCGATGTAACTTTTTTGCCCCAAACTTTTTTATCTGTAAGTGTTTTGACATTTTGTCAATAAAATTATTTTATTCTTAAAAATATATGAAAAAACCGTTCTTGAAAAAATTGAAACGTACTGAGCATCCAAAATAAGAACCAAAAAATGCGCCATTAAAAATTTCAATGGTGCAGGGCAATTCTTCATCAAAAACTATGAAAAAAAGTTTCCGTACACAAATATCTACATCGCTTTTAAGGGAGCTACGGTCCCTTAAAAAGTGTTATTCATTAAGAGGCCTACTGTTAAAACTGATTTTCGAACCTAGATGCATACCACCTTTTTTTCACGGTTTTT
>CAUEHQ010000473.1:0-25709 GCA_958510825.1 Brachypterus glaber
GTAGATGTTTGAAGATATTTGTACGATCTGAGTTATAACCCAGTATTAAAATTTAGTTTATTTTATATTTTTATTTATTTATTTTTATTTATATGTATATATATATATATATATATATTAATGTATATAAATCTTATGAATATTAACAAAAATATGTACTATAAAATATCTAAATACTAACTTTCTCTAAATACTAAAGTGATATCTTATATATCACATGAACACAAAACATTACTTATATTAACTAGGATCGCAGTTATTAGGAACTATTATTTGTACTTAATATGGCTTTGCCAAAATCAGTTCGGTCCTTAACCACCGGACGATTATAAAATTTATTGAATACATCTGACGTTTCCGTCCAACCTGCTGAGTCCCTAATAATATCTATATTAACCCCTAACCGGAAAGCTGTAGAAGTTGCTGCATGACGTGTGCTATGGCCAGAGAATACATCTGTATTTATGCCACTGCTCTTTAACACGTCTTTAAGCCATCTGATTATAGTCTGTGTTGAAGCTTGGTGATGTGTTTTTTTATGGGTTAATATTCATTAGAGCCTCTAATAGATTGAGTTATTTTAATATAGTGTATAATAATTGAAGCGACGCATAATTCTGGACATTCCTTAAAATATGGAAAAATTAGAACAGGTTGGTTTATTTTTTCCTGATGTCTTAATTTTTTCACTAATTTTTATCAATTTTTTCATTTACTGATATGTTCTGTAAGGAATTTTTTGATAGAGTTTGTACTCTGTGGCCAGAAGTTAAGGCTAATAACATGACTAATTTTTTTGTCAAAACCTGTAAACTCAAAGTTTCTAAAGGGTAAAACTTTTTTAAATATGTTAGAACTGGTTGAGGGTTCCAAGTTGTCTGATATTTAGGCTTAGGAGGTCGAATATTGAATACTCCTTTAAAAAATCTATTTACCGTTTTTTTGTTATCTGCATTTTGTGGATTTAAAAAATTTAATGCTGATCGATAAGAATTTAAAGTTGAATAAGATAAGCCGCTGTTCATTTGTTTTTGAAGAAATGTGAGAAAAAACTGTAAATTAGCGTTCAATGGATGATTATTATGCTCTGTACAGAAGGACCACCATTTTCGGTAACATATGTCGTACTGATTTAATGTACCGTCGCTAATAGGAATTGTATCTTCAGGGATCCCCTTTTTTATCATTGACCTCCGGATAATTTCCCGGCAACCAAAGTAAGGCTCTGGTGAAGAGGATGCGGAGTCCTAAAAGGAGAAAAAAGTAATTCTTTTCTGGGCTTTATTATTATTGGGTCACAAGTTAAAAGTCTGTTAAATAAAGGGCTTTGCTGGCCAATTTGGTACAATAACAATGCCTACCGCTGTCATTTATTATTTTGTTTAAAACCCTAGAGCATGCAAAATGGTGGAAACGCATAAAAAAATAAATTCCATTTTATTGTGAAAGCATCTATGTAGGTTGAATCCGGATCAGGGCCCCAAGAAACATATGTCATGCATTTAGCATTTAATTTAGATGCAAATAAGTCAATTTTGGGTTTTCCAAATTTTTTAGAAATATTTTTGAATACTTTGTTAATAAGTTCGTACTCTGTTTCAATGGCCAATGATCTGGATTCAAAATCTGCACGAACATTTTCCTTAGATGGAATATAGGAATCGAAAATGCTAATATTTTGATTCTCACACCAATCCCAGATGGATCTGGTGATACTGTTTAATTTTTCGAATTGAATACTTCCCCCCTTATTAATGCTGTCTTATTGTCAATCCTCAATAATTCACAATTTTTAAGGTTTTTTCCAAATGATTTTAGTGTATAAAAGGCAGCCATTAGCTCTAAGTGGTTTATGTGATTGGTAATTTGGTCTTTTGACCAAAACCCATGAATAGAGCCCTTCTTGGAATGCACCCCACCCAGAGTTTGAGGCATCGCTAAAAATTTCTAAAATGAAGTTCTGATTTTTATCAATTTTTTGGAAGGAATGTTTTACTGTATTAAGCCACCAGTCTAGATCAACATTTAAATATTCTGGAATAGCAATAATTGAGTTATAGTTTTGAAATTTATTTAAGGATAAAAATTTTACTCTTTCAAGGCTTTTTATATGAACCCAGCCATATTTTACTGCTGGACAGGCGGCCACCAATTTCCCTATTAACCTTGCTAGAAACTGAATGGTACATTTGTTTTTGTTTTTAAAGGCAATTAGAGAATTGCTTATGTCTTGTTTTTTGTCTGTTGGCAGATATATTGTCATGTTTGTTGCATTATAGGTGAAGCCTAGAAATGTTAATTCCTGTGTTGGGGTTAGTGTACTCTTTTTATAATTTACCATAAAGCCCAAACTGCCAAGTAATTTAATACACTCATTTACTGCTAGCCTTTTTTCGTGGTATCTATTAAAAGGATATCATCTAAGTAAATAATAAACAAAATATTCATTTTTTCTCAAAATTGTGACAGCTGGTTTTAAAATTTTTGTAAATATAAACGGTGCTATATTCACGCCAAATGGCAAACAGTTAAATTGGTAACGTTTTTTATTAAAAACATATCTAAGATATTTTTTACTAGCTTTGTTAATTCGGCAAAAAACAATGTTTGCTTATTAATTTTTGAACCATCCTATGGTCTTCAATCTTGAAGTGTGGTGCCTATAAATGTATTTAAATCTTTAAGATTTAAGATAAATCTTTCTTTCCCGTTTGGTTTTTTAATTAAAAAATATGTTGACAAAAATTCTCCTGGCTCATATTGACACTCAGACACAGCACCAATCTTTATGATCGTTAATTGCTTGGTCAAAATATTTTTTCATTGGCGGGAATAACAACTTTATTTGTGGATGTTTGGTATGGACGGCTTTTAAAAGGTATAACGACCCCTTTTACCCATTGCAAAACTTGTTCATCGGTAATTTTTTTCCACACACTAAGGTATGTATTTATACGACCTGCTAGGTTTCACTTACTTGTTTACTTAATATCGTTTTCGGATAAAACTTCCTGGTCTCCTTCCTTGTTTGAGATACTTCTTTCTTCTTGAATTTTTGTTGAGGGCGCTTCCAGTTTAAATTACGCCCTTGTTGATAATTAAAGAGACCTGGACGACTTTCTAGTGCCGGTTGTTGTCTAGGAGTCACTAATGCAGCTGGCTGAGTATAGCTTTTACTAGCTTTTAGTTCTAAACTAGTCTTCTTGGCGGCGTCAATAGCTTTAAGATCAGAGACAAAATTCTTCCCAAATAAAAACTCATCCGTCTTAGTTTTATCAATTAATTTTCTGGCCGAATATTTTAAAGATGGCATAATATTGTATTTTCTGTGGGTAGAAATTGCTTGATGTAGATTGCAAATAAGTTGTGTTGCATCCGCTAAAGAGGTAAGCATATCTCTTGTTTCTTCACCATCTTTTGTTAATAGACTGTTCATTTGGGTGCCCAACGCCGCTAAAGCATGTCCAGTTTGGTCTTGCCAAATCGGCCATAAATTTGTATTGCCTTAGCGTTTTTTCATCTAAACAAGTTGTTATCTCCGGAATCAATTTTGGAGAGCTCATAAGCGGACAATTTTCAAACAAAGGATATTTTTCCATGATTTTATTTCTACAGTCCTTTTCTACTCCATCCTGAAGGTAACTGTTCCATCGTATAGCCACTTCTTCATGTAACGGCTGTAATGCGGTTTTAACCGGTTTTGGTTTTGCACCCAAGAATTCAAAATCGGCCTCCGGTATAATGTTTACTGGATTAATGGCATCTAGGAAAAGATTTTGTGGGGCTGGTTCGGCCAACTGCAAATTGTTTACTGGGTTGGGCAAAATATTTTTTGGAACTGGGTGGACTTGGGCTTCAGTAACTAATGGTCTTTGCTGGCTATTCTCATTCCCAGATGACACTAGAAATTATTTTCGGTTTTAGTTTAACGACTAAATATTTCCTGTTTTTTAGAAAGGTAGTATAACGACTACTAAAAAAAAAGTCATTTGTTTTATTTTTAAAATAGTAGTATAACGACTACTCATAAAACATATTATTATGTAACAATATACAAGGGACTATCGGGACAAATAATACCTATACCTAAAAAGTCCAAATACCTATTATGATAGTTTTAACAGTAGTATAACGACTACTTATAAGTTAAATTAAGTATTATTGTTGTGATAAATATTAACAAGCTTATCATTGTTTTGTATATAAAAACTTACAATCGGAATCTTGCCTTTCTTGTACACTATCGTTATCTGAGATGTCGCTTTCCGAAATGGAAGACTGTTGAACGATTGTTTCTTCAAGATGTTTTAATTTCCTAAGAATTTTCTCATACTTTCTTCTTTTTCCTCTAATATCAGGGTGCACCCTGTGTCTTTTAGGCATTTTGGACTTTCACAAACACTTTGAACACAAAGAACACGCGCTAAATAAACTAAGCACTCTTCACTCGGCGGGTACGAATAACGAAGTGACGTACCAGGCATTGTGGCAGTGACTGCTGCTACGGCAGTAGGTGAGAAATTATTTCTTTAAATCGTACCGGCGGGTAGTGAATCAGCGATACTACGTGTGTAATTACCGAGGAAGAAAAGTGAAGTAAAATTTAAAATTATAATAATGTAACATTTTAAAATCTGGTGATTATGAGTTTCAAAAATACAGAAGCTCGTAAAATGAGTCAAATCGCCAATTTTTCAACCACCATGCGGTCGTATCCGTAATGTGATCGAGTTGAATTTTTGTTCAAAATGTATTGTCATATGGGTCTACATACCATTTATTTAAATTGTTCCCAAACCCATTTTGAAATTTGGGGACCACTCTAATGTATATACATCGATGTACCAGGGTTTTCGCATTCCGCAGAAAAAATGGATAAATGTTAATAAAATACAAACCGTTGTATAGTTGAGTTTTACCCAAAACACCTTCGTTGCGAACGTGTTAAGCTCACTTGCATTTGTGGGCATTTTTTAATAAAAACTTTATATTATAGTTTTTGATGTAGAATCACCTGCAGCATTAAATTTTTTATTGGCGCATTTTTTAGTTAATTTTTTTGATACACAGAACGTGAAAGATGTTTAAATTGAAATTTTTTCGAAAACCGTTGGCCCTAATGTGTTACATAAATGTTACCTTTTTTATGTATTTTTAAGTAAGGAGATGTATTTTATTGAAAAAATGTCAAAAAAGCTAAAAATAAAAAAGTTTGGGGCAAAAAGAGGCAAAGCCCCCTCATTTTGCACGCCTCTGGTCAAAGTTACCAAACTAAAATTACATAGAATTTTTGTCTTTATTAGTAAGGACATGTATCTATGTTATTTTGATTTGGTAACTTTAACCAGGGGCTTGCCCTAAAGTTTTTGTTTTTAGCTTTTTTCACGTTTTCAATAAAATATGTTTCCTTGCTAAAAAATATATACAAAAAGATACTACAAGGTGGCCAGTCTGACTGTTTTAAATAGCCCGCCATTTTAGATACACGCATTTTGCGTAGGTGGCGCTGCAGCGCACTAGTACAGCGCGCTGTAGTAGTTTTTTACAACACATGTGTCAAATTTATCACGGAACGCTACACGATAGCTCAACGCGTTCTTATTATTAAAACGTTTTATTTAAACAATGAGTCAATGACTGCAACTATAAGAAATCTACGACAACATACCGGGCGAAATAATGTGCCCAGTATCAACGCTATTCGTCAAGTAGTGCGGAAATTTGAACAATTCGGTGTAGTTAAAGACTTGGCAAAGTCGGGTCGTGTTCGAAGTGTTCGTTCTGCAGAAAATATCCAGAGAGTTCGTGAAAGTGTAGTAGAGCGCCCTGAGACCTCTACCAGACGGATTATTTTATATACCCAAAATAAAAAAAATGCTTCCAATTGGCTTTTGGTAATTTTTGTCAACATTTAACTTTTGAACACTTTCTAAAACTATATTAATTAGGTATATTTAATTCAATTATTATTAAGTTATAAAATAATCTATTTTAAAATTTTTGACCTTCTTTATATATATATATCTTTCTAAAGATATTTTCCCTTTGATTCTGCGAAACATGTGGTAAAATCTTGTGTTTTTTAACATAAATCGATTTTGCAGGTCCTCTAAACGTTTTTGGATTGGGCCAACATTTTGCAGGCCTTTCCTATAGGTATTCAGGTGTGCCCGTTAACGTTTTAAAACCCGTTAGACGGGGCGTGAAAATAAATGAGAAAGGGCGATGAAATGACTCCATTTTTAACATTAAGACCCACTGTACAACCATTTAGCAAGGGTTTATCAATTTTCAATTTTAACCAAATTAAAAACACGTATTAGGCAAAAATTTAAAATTATAATAATGTAACATTTTAAAATCTGGTGATTATGAGTTTCAAAAATACAGAAGCTCGTAAAATGAGTCAAATCGCCAATTTTTCAACCACCATGCGGTCGTATCCGTAATGTGATCGAGTTGAATTTTTGTTCAAAATGTATTGTCATATGGGTCTACATACCATTTATTTATCCAAACGAAAATATCCAGAGAGTTCGTGAAAGTGTAGTAGAGCGCCCTGAGACCTCTACCAGACGTCGTTCTCAAGAACTGGGCATTCGTCGCACATCATTACGCACTATTTTAAAAGAAGACTTGCATTTGCATCCATATAAAATTCATTTAACTCAAGAGATGTGCAGGTGATTCACTTACTGTCAATGGAGAACGCTACCGCGATATGATACAACACTTTCTGGCTCCTAAAATTCAACAACTTCACCTGCAAAACATGTGGTTCCAGCAGGATGGAGCAACTTGTCATACAGCTAGGGAAACAATGGATCTTTTGGGACTAATGTTTCCGGGGCGTTTAATCTCTCGATTTGGCGATGTAATCTGGCCCCCAAGATCACCGGATTTAACGGCTCCAGACTTTTTTCTGTGGGGATTTCTAAAAAGTAAGGTTTATGCCAACAAACCAAACAATGTAGAGCAGCAGAAGAACAATATTCGGGAAGCGATTCAAAATATTCCTCTCGAAACCTGAGTAAGTGATGGAAAATGTAGTTAAGAGGGCTCAGATTTGTGCGGCTTCCAGGGCGGGCATTTGTATGATATTATTTTTCAGACATAATTTCTAACTTTAAATAAAATATTAGGATGAAAAACAGTGACCTGTTTTATTTTATTTTAAAAATATTTAAGAGACAAACCAGTTAGTCATATATTGGCCACCCTGTATTTATGTAACACAGTAGGGTTAACGGTTTTCGAGAAAATTGCAATTTAAACATCTTTCACGTTCTGAGTATAAAAAATATAAACAAAAAATGCCCCAATAAAAATTTAATGCTGCAGGGTGATTCTACATCAGAAACTATTAGTTTTTTTTTCCAAAAAACCACGGTTAAAAAAACTTTCCCCATTTTTGTGCATTTGAAAAAGGGTTCCTAATTTCGGGCATATGCGATTTTTTTTTTAAATCTGGATTCCATTGCTTATGTTTCTTGTTATTCCTTGACATTTAAGAAGTAATTTAATCATAGGCAGTTTTTTACGAAATAGCATAGGAGCCATAATTTTAGATTCCAAATTTCGGATATCTTGTATCAAGTAATTTTTTCGTTTTCAGAATCTTAGTTTGTTGTATCATTATAATAATAATAATTTATAGTTGGTTATCCTGAATAAGAATTAGCTTTCGGATATCCGAAATTGGGAATCAATTGCACAAAAATGTTTGTTTTCAAATTGCTTAATTATGACTAAGGGACGAACTTAACCAATATTTTAACACCCAAGACATAAGCACAAACTTTTATAACGATTATTTATTAAATAAACAAGCAAGCTAATGCAACCGAGCACAAAACTGCTATTTGCAATTTTAACGATTTTTGCTGCCATTTAACTGGGAGAAGCTCTACCGTTATCATATTACAAGAATTTAGTTTGACTTTTGGCTTCACATAAAAGGACATTTCTGTTTACCTCTGCAGATAGTATCTTAGATACACTACTATCCGAAATTGGGAAACCGTCCGAAATTAGGTTTCTATCCTCTGCTGTTTTAAAATATTCTATATAAATTTTGGTCAGAGATTTTAAATCCGTTCACATAAATAGTCAATTCTCAGTTCAGAAAAAATAGTTGCAGATATATTTGGTGGTTATTTTCTAAAAAAATGTAGTTCAGTGTATTAAATATCTGTCATAATGTGTCAGAACAATAATTCGGTAATAATAGGTTTGACAAATAATTTGTCATTAAACAATACACTAATATGCCTCGGTGATACTTTTTTCTGAAATGGAAATTAATAGATCGTTTCTGTGAATGGATTTAAATTCTCTGGTCAAAATTTATATAGAATAAGGTAAAACAGTATAAAATGAAGTCAACCGTTGTCATTTCTGATGAAGAAAGTCCATTATCTTCTGAAACCGAGCACCTCAAATTTAATGTCAATGATTTTATAATTTGTAGACCCTACTAACAGGACTAACTGTTGGTTTGCGTTGGAAAGTCACTAAAACTTAATTTGTATTTAAGGTTAGCGTGTAAAGTCGACGTATAAATTTGCCGACAAATACAGTTACTGCTTTTTAAGTGACAGAGCGAAATCCACCAATTTTTTTAGCTCAGTCTTTGATCCGCCGTAGAGCAGTTTTGTGGTAAGCCGGAAAATTACTTTCTTGTATAGCATGTCTTGCATTATCAAGGGGGTTTTCTCTTAGATAGCTGCTTAGAACTAACTGCTCATCACCACTACCTTTTCTTCTACCTGAGCCCACAGCCCTGGATATAGTACCTTCAGCCAGCCGTTTTGTTCTAATTCTTTTAATTGTTCATTTACTTACACCAAACTTTAAAGCTAAATCCGAGACATTTCGGCTATTTTCCAGAAGTTGCAATTCTTAATTTAATGTTTTCATTTAAATGTAGATGTATTATTATTTCAAATATACCAGAATAAAATTATTTTTTCAATATGACGGAAGTTTTTTTTGACAGTATTAAAATGTCAAGGCATCTTACTTTAAAATTAATCTGTACAAAAATAAACTGGACAATTTTTGTGGCGATTTCTGCTTTATCTACATACTTTATTTTAACTCATACACTTAGAAATTTTTAAAAATAACCATTTTTTAATTGTAATTTTTTGTCTTAAAATAACGTTATTAGTTACAGAAAATATTGAACGTTAAAGAAAAGTCAGATTAATAGCTTATTGAGTATAATAAAGTATCAATTTCAAATTGGTAGGGTGATTTCTTAGCCTTGAAACGAAGATTTAATTTTATGAAGAAATGTTCATATTGACATAGATCCACTCTTTTTTCGTTTAGTTATAGCGTTTTTAAAAATTTTTAGTAGAAAAACGTTAACAAAAAAAAATTTAGTAAGTAGTAGTATCGTTTTAAATCCTGATCATCATAGTTTGTTTATGTCAATAGTTACACGTTAGATATTAAATTAAAATTTAGAGAAGTTCTACAGAGGGAGACAAAAGTATAATTACATATTAGGGTGCATTGGAAATTTTAAATACCCAGCCAGTAGAAAAAAAAAACAAAAAATACGGTAAAAACTACTCTTACGATTGGGGATGGGGGGTTAAAATAGTTTTTATTAAGTAAAGCAGGGTGAAATATATAATTGTACCAATTTTCAAGTCTCGGATTCTTCTAAATACCAAGTCAGTAGAAAAAAACAAAAATACGTTAAAAACTACCCTTAGGAGTGGGGATGGGGGGTTGAAATATATAATTGTACCCATTCAAGATTCTCGGATTCTTCTAAATACCCAGCCAGTAGAAAAAAAAACGGTTTCGTTTAGAAGTTATAGCGTTTTTAAAAATTTTAAATTGAAAAACGTTAACAAAAAAAAATTTAGTAAATTTAGTTTGTTTATGTCAATAGTTACACGTTAGATATTAAATTAAAATTTAGAGAAGTTCTACAGAGGGAGACAAAAGTATAATTACATATTAGGGTGCATTGGAAATTTTAAATACCCAGCCAGTAGAAAAAAAAAAACAAAAAATACGGTAAAAACTACTCTTACGATTGGGGATGGGGGGTTAAAATAGTTTTTATTAAGTAAAGCAGGGTGAAATATATAATTGTACCCATTTTCAAGTTTCTCGGATTCTTCTAAATACCAAGTCAGTAGAAAGAAAAAACAAAAATACTTTAAAAACTACCCTGGGGGTGGGGATGGGGGGTTGAAATATTTTTTATTGCCTAAAGCAGGGTGAAATATATAATTCTTCTAAATACCCTGTCAGTAGAAAAAACCAAAAATATGTTAAAAACTACCCTTAGGAGTAGGGATGGGGGTTGAAATATTTTTTATTAAGTAAAGCATGGTGAAATATATAATTGAACCCATTTTCAAGTTTCTCGGGTTCTTTTAAATACCGTCAGTAGAAAAAAACAAAAAATAGGGTAAAAACTACCCTTAGGAGTGGGGATGAGAGGTTGTAATTTTTTTTTTAAGTACAGCAGGGTAAAATATATAATTTTACCCATTTTCAAGTTTCTCGGATTCTTCTAAATAATCAGTAGAAAAAAAAACAAAAAATATGGTAAAAACTACCCTTAGGAGTGGGGTTTGGACTTTTTCTTTTCTTCTAAATACCCAGCCAGTAGAAAAAAAAAAAACAAAAAATACGCTAAAAACTACTCTTACGATTTGGGATGGGGGGTTAAAATAGTTTTTATTAAGTAAACAGGGTGAAATATATAATTGTACCCATTTTCAAGTTTCTCGGATTCTTCTAAATACCAAGTCAGTAGAAAAAAAAAACAAAAATACGTTAAAAACTACCCTTAGGAGTGGGGATGGGGGGTTAAAATATTTTTTATTGAGTAAAGCAGGGTGAAATATATAATTGTACCCATTTTCAAGTTTCTCGGATTCTTCTAAATAATCAGTCAGTAGAAAAAAACAAAAAATACGGTAAAAAGTACCCTTAGGAGTGGGGTTGGGGGGTTAAAATATTTTTTATTAAGTAAAGCAGGGTGAAATATATAATTTTACCCATTTTCAAGTTTCTCGGATTCCTCTAAATACCAAGTCAGTAGAAAAAAAACAAAAATACGTTAAAAACTACCCTTAGGAGTGGGGATGGGGGGTTGAAATATTTTTTATTGAGTAAAGCAGGGTGAAATATATAATTGTACCCATTTTCAAGTTTCTCGGATTCTTTTAAATACCCAATCAGTAGGAAAAAAAAAAAACAAAAAATACGGTACAAACTACCCTTAGGAGTGGGGTTGGAGGGTTGAAATATTTTTTATTGTGTAAAGCAGGGTAAAATATATAATTGTACCAATGTTTAAGTTACTCGGATTTTTCTAAATACTCAGTCAGTAGAAAAAAACAAAAAATATGGTAAAAACTACCCTTAGGAAAGGGGATGGTGGGTTAAAATATTTTTTAATGAGTAAAGCAGGGTAAAATATATAATTGTAATCATTTTCAAGTTTCTCGGATTGTTCTAAATACAAAGTCAGTAAAAAAGACAAAAAAATACGGTAAAAACTACCCTTAGGAGTTTGGTTGGGGGGTTGAAATATTTTTTAATGAGTAAGGCAGGGTGAAATATATAATTATACCCATTTTCAAGTTTCTCGGATTCTTCTAAATAATCAGTCAGTAGAAAAAAACAAAAAATACGGTAAAAAGTACCCTTAGGAGTGGGGTTGGGGTGTTGAAATATTTTTTATTGAGTAAATCAGGGTGAAATATATAATTGTACCCATTTTCAAGTTTCTCGGATTCTTCTAAATAATCAGTCAGTAGAAAAAAGTGGGGATTGAAATATTTTTTATTGAGTAAAACAGGGTGAAATATATAATTGTACCCATTTTCAAGTTTCTCGGATTCTTTTAAATACCCAATCAGTAGAAAAAAAAAAACAAAAAATACGGTACAAACTACCCTTAGGAGTGGGGTTGGAGGGTTGAGATATTTTTTATTGTGTAAAGCAGGGTAAAATATATAATTGTACCAATGTTTAAGTTACTCGGATTTTTCTAAATAATCAGTCAGTAGAAAAAAACAAAAAATATGGTAAAAACTACCCTTAGGAAAGGGGATGGTGGGTTAAAATATTTTTTATTGAGTAAAGCAGGGTGAAATATATAATTGTAATCATTTTCAAGTTTCTCGGATTGTTCTAAATACAAAGTCAGTAAAAAAGACAAAAAAATACGGTAAAAACTACCCTTAGGAGTTTGGTTGGGGAGTTGAAATATTTTTTAATGAGTAAGGCAGGGTGAAATATATAATTATACCCATTTTCAAGTTTCTCGGATTCTTCTAAATAATCAGTCAGTAAAAAAAAACAAAAAATACGGTAAAAAGTACCCTTAGGAGTGGGGTTGGGGGGTAAAATATTTTTTATTAAGTAAAGCAGGGTGAAATATATGATTGTACCCATTTCCAAGTTTCTCGGATTCTTCTAAATACCAAGTCAGTAGAAAAAAAAACAAAAATACGTTAAAAACTACCCTTAGGAGTGGGGATGGGGGGTTGAAATATTTTTTATTGAGTAAAGCAGGGTGAAATATATAATTGTACCCATTTTCAAGTTTCTCGGATTCTTTTAAATACCCAATCAGTAGAAAAAAAAAAACAAAAAATACAGTACAAACTACCCTTAGGAGTGGGGTTGGAGGGTTGAAATATTTTTTAATGAGTAAAGCAGGGTGAAATATATAATTGTACCCATTTTTAAGTTTCTTGGATTCTTCTAAATAATCAGTCAAAAGAAAAAAACAAAAAATACGGTAAAAAGTACCCTTAGGAGTGGGGTTGGGGGGTTAAAATATTTTTTATTAGGTAAAGCAGGGTGAAATATATAATTGTACCCATTTTCAAGTTTCTCGGATTCTTCTAAATACCAAGTCAGTAGAAAAGAAAACAAAAATACGTTAAAAACTACCCTTAGGAGTGGGGATGGGGGGTTGAAATATTTCTTATTGTGTAAAACAGGGTGAAATATATAATTGTACCCATTTTCAAGTTTCTTGGATTCTTTTAAATACCCAATCAGTAGAAAAAAAAAAACAAAAAATATGGTACAAACTACCCTTAGGAGTGGAGTTGGAGGGTTGAAATATTTTTTATTGAGTAAAGCAGGGTAAAATATATATTTGTACCAATGTTCAAGTTACTCGGATTTTTCTAAATAATCAGTCAGTAGAAAAAAACAAAAAATATGGTAAAAACTACCCTTAGGAGTGGGGATGGTGGGTTGAAATATTTTTTATTGAGTAAACCAGGGTGAAATATATAATTGTAATCATTTTCAAGTTTCTCGGATTCTTCTAAATACAAAGTCAGTAAAAAAGACAAAAAAATACGGTAAAAACTCCCCTTAGGAGTTTGGTTGGGGGGTTGAAATATTTTTTAATGAGTAAAGCAGGGTGAAATAAATAATTGTACCCATTTTCAAGTTTCTCGGATTCTTCTAAATAATCAGTCAGTAGAAAAAAACAAAAAATACGGTAAAAACTACCCTTAGGAGTGGGGATGGGGGTTGAAATATTTTTTATTAAGTAAAGCAGGGTAAAATATATAATTGTACCCATTTTCAAGTTTCTCGGATTCTTCTAAATAATCAGTAGAAAAAAAGTAGAAAAAAAAAAACAAAAAATATGGTAAAAACTACCCTTAGGAGTGGGGATGGGGGTTGAAATATTTTTTATTGAGTAAAGCAGGGTGAAATATATAATTGTACCCATTTTCAAGTTTCTCGGATTCTTCTAAATAATCAGTCAGTAGAAAAAAAAACAAAAAATACGGTAAAAAGTACCCTTAGGAGTGAGGTTGGGGGGTTTAAATATTTTTTATTAAGTAAAGCAGGGTGAAATATATAATTGTACCCATTTTCAAGTTTCTCGGATTCGTCTAAATACCAAGTCAGTAGAAAAAAAACAAAAATACGTTAAAAACTACCCTTAGGAGTGGGGATGGGGGGTTGAAATATTTTTTATTGAGTAAAGCAGGGTGAAATATATAATTGTACCAATTTTCAAGTTTCTCGGATTCTTCTAAATAATCAGTCAGTAGAAAAAAAACAAAAAATATGGTAAAAACTACCCTTAGGAGTGGGGTTGGGGGGTTGAAATATTTTTTATTGAGTAAAGCAGGATAAATTATATAATTGTACCAATTTTCAAGTTTCTCGGATTTTTCTAAATAATCAGTCAGTAGAAAAAAGTGGGGATTGAAATATTTTTTATTGAGTAAAGCAGGGTGAAATATATAATTGTACCCATTTTCAAGTTTCTCGGATTCTTTTAAATACCCAATCAGTAGAAAAAAAAAACAAAAAATACGGTACAAACTACCCTTAGGAGTGGGGATGGTGGGTTGAAATATTTTTTATTGAGTAAAGCAGGGTGAAATATATAATTGTAATCATTTTCAAGTTTCTCGGATTCTTCTAAATACAGTCAGTAAAAAAGACAAAATAATACGGTAAAAACTACCCTTAGGTGTTTGATTGGGGGGTTGAAATATTTTTTAATGAGTACAGCAGTAGAAAAAAAACAAAAAATACGGTAAAAAGTACCCTTAGGAGTGAGGTTGGGGGGTTTAAATATTTTTTATTAAGTAAAGCAGGGTGAAATATATAATTGTACCCATTTTCAAGTTTCTCGGATTCTTCTAAATACCAAGTCAGTAGAAAAAAAACAAAAATACGTTAAAAACTACCCTTAGGAGTGGGGATGGGGGGTTGAAATATTTTTTATTGAGTAAAGCAGGGTGAAATATATAATTGTACCCATTTTCAAGTTTCTCGGATTCTTCTAAATAATCAGTCAGTAGAAAAAAAAAAAACAAAAAATACAGTACAAACTACCCTTAGGAGTGGGGTTGGAGGGTTGAAATATTTTTTAATGAGTAAAGCAGGGTGAAATATATAATTGTACCCATTTTTAAGTTTCTTGGATTCTTCTAAATAATCAGTCAAAAGAAAAAAACAAAAAATACGGTAAAAAGTACCCTTAGGAGTGGGGTTGGGGGGTTAAAATATTTTTTATTAGGTAAAGCAGGGTGAAATATATAATTGTACCCATTTTCAAGTTTCTCGGATTCTTCTAAATACCAAGTCAGTAGAAAAGAAAACAAAAATACGTTAAAAACTACCCTTAGGAGTGGGGATGGGGGGTTGAAATATTTCTTATTGTGTAAAACAGGGTGAAATATATAATTGTACCCATTTTCAAGTTTCTTGGATTCTTTTAAATACCCAATCAGTAGAAAAAAAAAACAAAAAATACGGTACAAACTACCCTTAGGAGTGGAGTTGGAGGGTTGAAATATTTTTTATTGAGTAAAGCAGGGTAAAATATATAATTGTACCAATGTTCAAGTTACTCGGATTTTTCTAAATAATCAGTCAGTAGAAAAAAACAAAAAATATGGTAAAAACTACCCTTAGGAGTGGGGATGGTGGGTTGAAATATTTTTTATTGAGTAAACCAGGGTGAAATATATAATTGTAATCATTTTCAAGTTTCTCGGATTCTTCTAAATACAAAGTCAGTAAAAAAGACAAAAAAATACGGTAAAAACTACCCTTAGGAGTTTGGTTGGGGGGTTGAAATATTTTTTAATGAGTAAAGCAGGGTGAAATAAATAATTGTACCCATTTTCAAGTTTCTCGGATTCTTCTAAATAATCAGTCAGTAGAAAAAAACAAAAAATACGGTAAAAACTACCCTTAGGAGTGGGGATGGGGGTTGAAATATTTTTTATTAAGTAAAGCAGGGTAAAATATATAATTGTACCCATTTTCAAGTTTCTCGGATTCTTCTAAATAATCAGTAGAAAAAAAGTAGAAAAAAAAAAACAAAAAATATGGTAAAAACTACCCTTAGGAGTGGGGATGGGGGTTGAAATATTTTTTATTGAGTAAAGCAGGGTGAAATATATAATTGTACCCATTTTCAAGTTTCTCGGATTCTTCTAAATAATCAGTCAGTAGAAAAAAAAACAAAAAATACGGTAAAAAGTACCCTTAGGAGTGAGGTTGGGGGGTTTAAATATTTTTTATTAAGTAAAGCAGGGTGAAATATATAATTGTACCCATTTTCAAGTTTCTCGGATTCGTCTAAATACCAAGTCAGTAGAAAAAAAACAAAAATACGTTAAAAACTACCCTTAGGAGTGGGGATGGGGGGTTGAAATATTTTTTATTGAGTAAAGCAGGGTGAAATATATAATTGTACCAATTTTCAAGTTTCTCGGATTCTTCTAAATAATCAGTCAGTAGAAAAAAACAAAAAATATGGTAAAAACTACCCTTAGGAGTGGGGTTGGGGGGTTGAAATATTTTTTATTGAGTAAAGCAGGATAAATTATATAATTGTACCAATTTTCAAGTTTCTCGGATTTTTCTAAATAATCAGTCAGTAGAAAAAAGTGGGGATTGAAATATTTTTTATTGAGTAAAGCAGGGTGAAATATATAATTGTACCCATTTTCAAGTTTCTCGGATTCTTTTAAATACCCAATCAGTAGAAAAAAAAAACAAAAAATACGGTACAAACTACCCTTAGGAGTGGGGATGGTGGGTTGAAATATTTTTTATTGAGTAAAGCAGGGTGAAATATATAATTGTAATCATTTTCAAGTTTCTCGGATTCTTCTAAATACAGTCAGTAAAAAAGACAAAATAATACGGTAAAAACTACCCTTAGGTGTTTGATTGGGGGGTTGAAATATTTTTTAATGAGTACAGCAGTAGAAAAAAAAACAAAAAATACGGTAAAAAGTACCCTTAGGAGTGAGGTTGGGGGGTTTAAATATTTTTTATTAAGTAAAGCAGGGTGAAATATATAATTGTACCCATTTTCAAGTTTCTCGGATTCTTCTAAATACCAAGTCAGTAGAAAAAAAACAAAAATAAGTTAAAAACTACCCTTAGGAGTGGGGATGGGGGGTTGAAATATTTTTTATTGAGTAAAGCAGGGTGAAATATATAATTGTACCAATTTTCAAGTTTCTCGGATTCTTCTAAATAATCAGTCAGTAGAAAAAAAACAAAAAATATGGTAAAAACTACCCTTAGGAGTGGGGTTGGGGGGTTGAAATATTTTTTATTGAGTAAAGCAGGATAAATTATATAATTGTACCAATTTTCAAGTTTCTCGGATTTTTCTAAATAATCAGTCAGTAGAAAAAAGTGGGGATTGAAATATTTTTTATTGAGTAAAGCAGGGTGAAATATATAATTGTACCCATTTTCAAGTTTCTCGGATTCTTTTAAATACCCAATCAGTAGAAAAAAAAAACAAAAAATACGGTACAAACTACCCTTAGGAGTGGGGATGGTGGGTTGAAATATTTTTTATTGAGTAAAGCAGGGTGAAATATATAATTGTAATCATTTTCAAGTTTCTCGGATTCTTCTAAATACAGTCAGTAAAAAAGACAAAATAATACGGTAAAAACTACCCTTAGGTGTTTGATTGGGGGGTTTAAATATTTTTTAATGAGTACAGCAGGGTGAAATATATAATTGTACCCATTTTCAAGTTTCTCGGATTCTTCTGAATAATCAGTCAGTAGAAAAAAAACAAAAAATACGGTAAAAACTACCCTTAGAAGTGGGGATTGAAATAAAGCAGGGTAAAATATATAATTGTACCAAATTTCAAGTTTCTCGGATTTTTCTAAATAATGAGTCAGTAGAAAAAAGTGGGGATTGAAATATTTTTTATTGAGTAAAGCAGGGTGAAATATATAATTGTACCCATTTTCAAGTTTCTCGGATTCTTTTAAATACCCAATCAGTAGAAAAAAAAAACAAAAAATACGGTACAAACTACCCTTAGGAGTGGGGTTGGAGGGTTGAAATATTTTTTATTGAGTAAAGCAGGGTAAAATATATAATTGTACCAATGTTCAAGTTTTTCGGATTCTTCTAAATAATCAGTAGAAAAAACGTAGAAAAAAAACAAAAAATATGGTAAAAACTACCCTTAGGAGTGGGGATGATGGGTTGAAATATTATTTATTGACTAAAGCAGGGTGATATATAAATGTAGGGTAATTCCAGCGAATCCTGACATGGCTGGCTTAAAATTAAATACAGATTATTATTAGCATTTATAGCCATAATGGTAGCTTATGAAATGAATTTTCTGGTAGTAGCAATTTCATAGACATCAAGGTGGCTGTTTCCTAAATAATTACAGTTTTACGGTACGTGGTATGTAGACAATGGGGACCTGAAGTTTTTTGTAACATGCACTTTTTATTTTTTTAAATTTTGTGGGCCTTATTTGAAACAACTTACCCTAAACAGAATCTTAATTGGACTTTTTTCCCCGAGTTATTTAAAAAAAATTGGAGCATAAAGACGTCAATAATGCGGAGCTGAGGGGAAATTGTGATTTATTTATTGGTAGAAGCGCTCTGGGTTGCCGTTGTGTCAAGGCCAACCCCCCACCAAGTCAGTTGAATTGTAAATAAATAAATTAGGTTAGGTTATCTGTCAAAGTAGCAGAAATATTTTGCAGTAAAATGAAGAACTAAACTGAAACATTCGAAGCTGGCTAAAAAGTCTGTGGCAAAGGCCATTTAATCGAGAAGTAGAAGAAGAAAACTTCAGTGGGTGTTCTGTGGTTTATATATAAATGTTATCTGTTTTCTAACAGTTCAAAGTTTGTGTGGTTATTAAGACATTTACGTCTTTCATACAAAGTCAGGCCAGAGATAGTAAACTGAATGCACAAACTCAGGCCAGCAAAACAATCCTGGGCCATATATGTGGCTTGGGATTGTTTTCCCCTTTTTTAGGGCCTGAAACTGTACGTAGATATCTGTAACAATTTATGTTTTCTACCGATTTCACCAGTCGAAGAAACTTAAAAAGTTCCCTGTGAAAGTAAATTAATTTAAAACAAACAATTTCATAGTATTTGAAACAACAAACCTAAGCCAGTAAACTTGCCAACGTGGCCTATCAGCTGTTATCGCGGGAATGTTTTTTAATGGTGATGTGTGATCATTTGCATTTAAAATTTAATTGATTATTAAGATTTCTCAACATGTCGAAAAGAACTAGAGAAATTCTTGAAATGTGCAATGCAAAAAAAGCTAAAGGTAAGTGCTGAGTACTGTTTTTAAATATTTATACCTACAAATAAAATAAGCTTAGGTTAAAAAATCGTTAACGTATTTTGTGCTGATTTAAATCACTTTTATTTGGGAGCGGGAGCTTTGGTCTGAAACAGCGAAAAAATATATCGCGAAAATATTTCCGAGCAAAAATTACGGCGAAATGTCTTTTTTGCACGACCAGGACAAAAACGTACGTTTACGCTCCAATTACTAGGACTTCTTGTTCAATTTCTTCCATTAAGTATTTTAAATAACCACTCTTAAGTTTTTATAAGAACAACATAAAACACAAATTGCATTACATAAGCCCAAAATATTTATGCGAGGTTATAGTTTTCGATGTTTTTATTTCGCTTTAATATTTTTCGCGGTTAATGTGTATCGTTGTCAATCCTTTGGGCAAAAAAAACATTTTGCGGTTAATGTGTATTGTTGTCAATACTTTGCAAGGAAAAAAACATTTCGCGGTGATTTTTTCTCGGAAATATTTTCACAATATTTTTTTTCGAGGTAAATTTTTCGACAAAAGTTCCCGCTCCCAAATAAAAGTTAATAAATCAGCCAAAATATTTTCGCGGCGAATATTTTCGCTATAGATAATAGTTTTTGCTGTTTTTATTATAATTTAATATTTTTTCGCGGTTAATATGTATCGTTTTCAATCCTTTGCGTGAAAAAAAAAAATTGCCCCCAAATAAAAGTAATTAAATCAGCCAAAATATTTTCGCGGATAATACTTTCGTTATATATTTTTCGCAAATTGCATTTCTCTATTAAAACTTTGCGAGGTTATAGTTTGCGCTGTTTTTATTTCGCTTAAATATATTTTTTTGCTGTTGATGTGTATCATTGTCAATCCTTTGCGCGGGAAAAACATTTCGCGGTAAATTTTTCAACTTAAACTCCCGCTCCCAAATAAAAGTAATTAAATCAGCCAAAAATATTTTCGCTGCCATACTATCGCTATATATTTTTCGCGGTAAATTCATTTCACTATTAAAACTTTGCGAAGTTATAGTTTGCGCTGTTTTTATTTCGCTTAAATATTTTTTCGCTGTTGATGTGTATCGTTTTCAATCCTTTGCGTGAAAAAAAAAAATTGCCCCCAAATAAAAGTAATTAAATCAGCCAAAATATTTTCGCGGATAATACTTTCGTTATATATTTTTCGCAAATTGCATTTCGCTATTAAAACTTTGCGAAGTTATAGTTTGCGCTGTTTTTATTTCGCTTAAATATTTTTTCGCTATTGATGTGTATCGTTGTCAATCCTTTGCGCAGAAAAAATATTTCGCGGTAAATTTTTCAACTAAAGCTCCCGCTCCCAAATAAAAGTAATTAAATCAGCCAAAATATTTTCGAGGCGAATATTTTCGCCATAGGATGTAGTTTTCGCTGTTTTTATTATAATTTAATATTTTTTCGCGGTTTATTAAGATTTCTCAACATGTCGAAAAGAACTAGAGAAATTCTTGAAATGTGCAATGCAAAAAAAGCTAAAGGTAAGTGCTGAGTACTGTTTTTAAATATTTATACCTACAAATAAAATAAGCTTAGGTTTAAAAATCGTTAACGTATTTTGTGCTGATTTAAATCACTTTTATTTGGGAGCGGGAGCTTTGGTCTGAAACAGCGAAAAAATATATCGCGAAAATATTTCCGAGCAAAAATTACGGCGAAATGTCTTTTTTGCACGACCAGGACAAAAACGTACGTTTACGCTCCAATTACTAGGACTTCTTGTTCAATTTCTTCCATTAAGTATTTTAAATAACCACTCTTAAGTTTTTATAAGAACAACATAAAACACAAATTGCATTACATAAGCCCAAAATATTTATGCGAGGTTATAGTTTTCGATGTTTTTATTTCGCTTTAATATTTTTCGCGGTTAATGTGTATCGTTGTCAATCCTTTGGGCAAAAAAAACATTTTGCGGTTAATGTGTATTGTTGTCAATACTTTGCAAGGAAAAAAACATTTCGCGGTGATTTTTTCTCGGAAATATTTTCACAATATTTTTTTTCGAGGTAAATTTTTCGACAAAAGTTCCCGCTCCCAAATAAAAGTTAATAAATCAGCCAAAATATTTTCGCGGCGAATATTTTCGCTATAGATAATAGTTTTTGCTGTTTTTATTATAATTTAATATTTTTTCGCGGTTAATATGTATCGTTTTCAATCCTTTGCGTGAAAAAAAAAATTGCCCCCAAATAAAAGTAATTAAATCAGCCAAAATATTTTCGCGGATAATACTTTCGTTATATATTTTTCGCAAATTGCATTTCTCTATTAAAACTTTGCGAGGTTATAGTTTGCGCTGTTTTTATTTCGCTTAAATATATTTTTTTGCTGTTGATGTGTATCATTGTCAATCCTTTGCGCGGGAAAAACATTTCGCGGTAAATTTTTCAACTTAAACTCCCGCTCCCAAATAAAAGTAATTAAATCAGCCAAAAATATTTTCGCTGCCATACTATCGCTATATATTTTTCGCGGTAAATTCATTTCACTATTAAAACTTTGCGAAGTTATAGTTTGCGCTGTTTTTATTTCGCTTAAATATTTTTTCGCTGTTGATGTGTATCGTTTTCAATCCTTTGCGTGAAAAAAAAAATTGCCCCCAAATAAAAGTAATTAAATCAGCCAAAATATTTTCGCGGATAATACTTTCGTTATATATTTTTCGCAAATTGCATTTCGCTATTAAAACTTTGCGAAGTTATAGTTTGCGCTGTTTTTATTTCGCTTAAATATTTTTTCGCTATTGATGTGTATCGTTGTCAATCTTTTGCGCAGAAAAAAACATTTCGAGGTTAATGTGTATCGTTGTCAATCCTTTGCGCAGAAAAAATATTTCGCTGTAAATTTTTCAACTAAAGCTCCCGCTCCCAAATATAAGTAATTAAATCAGCCAAAATATTTTCGAGGCGAATATTTTCGCAATAGGATATAGTTTTCGCTGTTTTTAATATAATTTAATATTTTTTCGCGGTTTATTTGTATCGTTGTCAAACCTTTGCGCGGAAAAAACATGTCGCGTTAATTTTTTGCGGAAATATTTTTGCGATATTTTTTTCGCGGTAAATTTTTCGACAAAAGCTCCTGCTCCCAAATAAAAGTAATTAAGTCTGCCCAAAATATTTTCTCGTCTGATAGTTTCCCTATATATTTTTCGCGGTAACGCATTTCGCTATTAAAACTTTGTGAGATAGTTTTCGCTTAAGTATTTTTTTGAGGTTAATGTGTATCGTTGTCAATCTTTTGCGCGGGAAAAAATATTTTGCGGTGATTTTTTCGCAGAAATTATTTCGCGATATAGGTTATAGTTTTCGCTGTTTTTATTATAATTTAATATTTTTTCGCGGTTTATGTTTATCGTTGTCAAACTTTTGCGCGAAAAAAACATTTCGCATTAATTTTTTGCGAAAATATTTTTGGGATATTTTTTTCGCGTTAAATTTTTCGACTAAAGCTACTGCTCCCAAATAAAAGTAATTAAATGAGCCTAAAATATTTTCGCGGCTAATACTTTCGCTACTTTGCGAGGTTATAGTTTTCGCTGTTTTTATTTCGCTTAAATATTTTTTTTTGCTGCTGATGTGTATCATTGTCAATCCTTTGTTCGGGAAAAACATTTCGCGATAAATTTTTCAACTAAAGCTCCCGCTCCCAAATAAAAGTAATTAAATCAGCCAAAAATATTTTCGCTGCCAATACTATCGCTATATATTTTTCGCGGTAAATTCATTTCACTATTAAAACTTTGCGAAGTTATAGATTGCGCTGTTTTTATTTCGCTTAAATATTTTTTCGCTGTTGATGTGTATCGTTGTCAATCTTTTGCGCAGAAAAAAACATTTCGAGGTTAATGTGTATCGTTGTCAATCCTTTGCGCAGAAAAAATATTTCGCGGTAAATTTTTCAACTAAAGCTCCCGCTCCCAAATAAAAGTAATTAAATCAGCCAAAATATTTTCGAGGCGAATATTTTCGCCATAGGATGTAGTTTTCGCTGTTTTTATTATAATTTAATATTTTTTCGCGGTTTATTTGTATCGTTGTCAAACCTTTGCGCGGAAAAAACATGTCACGTTAATTTTTTGCGGAAATATTTTTGCGATATTTTTTTCGCGGTAAAATTTTCGACAAAAGCTCCTGCTCCCAAATAAAAGCAATTAAGTTTGCCCAAAATATTTTCTCGTCTCATAGTTTCCCTATATATTTTTCGCGGTAACGCATTTCGCTATTAAAACTTTGTGAGATAGTTTTCGCTTAAGTATTTTTTTGAGGTTAATGTGTATCGTTGTCAATCTTTTGCGCGGGAAAAAATATTTTGCGTTGATTTTTTCGCAGAAATGATTTCGCGATATAGGTTATAGTTTTCGCTGTTTTTATTATAATTTAATATTTTTTCGCGGTTTATGTTTATCGTTGTCAAACTTTTGCGCGGAAAAAACATTTCGCGTTAATTTTTTGGGAAAATATTTTTGCGATATTTTTTTGCGTTAAATTTTTCGACTAAAGCTACTGCTCCCAAATAAAAGTAATTAAATGAGCCTAAAATATTTTCGCGGCTAATACTTTCGCTACTTTGCGAGGTTATAGTTTTCGCTGTATTTATTTCGCTTTAATATTTTTTTGCGTTTAATGTGTATCGTTGTCAATCCTTTGCGCGGAAAATACATTTCGCCGTATTTTTTTCGCGATATTTTTTTTCGCGGTAAATTTTTCGACTAAAGCTCCCGCCCCCAAATAAAAGTAATTAAATCAGCCAAAATATTTTCGCGGATAATACTTTCGTTATATATTTTTCGCATATTGCATTTCTCTATTAAAACTTTGCGAGGTTATAGTTTGCGTTGTTTTTATTTCGCTTAAATATTTTTTCGCTGTTGATGTGTATCGTTGTCAAACCTTTGGGCGGAAATAACATTTCGAGGTTAATGTGTATCGTTGTCAATCCTTCGCGCGGAAAAAAAAATTCGCTGTAAATTTGTCAACTAAAGCCCCCGCTCCCAAATAAATCAGCCCAAAACATTTTCGCTGCAAATACTTTCGCTATATATTTATCGTGGTATTTGCATTTCTCTATTAAAACTTTGCGAGGTTATAGTTTGCGCTGTTTTTATTTCCTTAAATATTTTTTCGCTGTTGATGTGTATCGTTGTCAATTCCTTGCGCGGTAAAAACATTTTGAGGTTAATGTGTATCGTTGTCAATCCTAGGCGCGGAAAAAACATTTCGCGGTAAATTTTTCAACTAAAGCTCCCGCTCCCAAATAAAAGTAATTAAATCAACCAAAATATTTTTGCGACGAATATTTTCGGTTATAGTTTTCGCTGTTTTTATTATAAATTAATATTTTTTCGCGGTTTATGTGTATCGTTGTCAAACCTTTGCGCGGAAAAATCATTTCGCTTTAATTTTTTGTGGAAATATTTTTGCGATATTTTCTTCGCGGTAAATTTTTCGACGAAAGCTACTGCTCCAAATAAAAGTAATTAAGTATGCCCAAAATATTTTCTCGTCTGATAGTTTCCCTATATATTTTTCGCCGTATCGCATTTCGCTATTAAAACTTTGTGAGGTTATAGTTTTCGCTTAAGTATTTTTTTTAGGTTAATTTGTATCGATGTCAATCTTTTGCGCGGGAAAAAAATATTTTGCGGTGATTTTTTCGCAGAAATGATTTCGCGATATAGGTTATAGTTTTCGCTGTTTTTATTATAATTTAATATTTTTTCGCTGCTTATGTTTATCGTTGTCAAACTTTTGCGCGGAAAAAACATTTCGCCTTAATTTTTTGCGGAAATATTTTTCCGATATTTTTTTCGCGTTAAATTTTTCGACTAAAGCTACTGCTCCCAAATAAAAGTAATTAAATGAGCCTAAAATATTTTCGCTTCTAATACTTTCGCTACTTTGCGAGGTTATAGTTTTCGCTGTATTTATTTCGCTTTAATATTTTTTCGCGTTTAATGTGTATCGTATTCAAACCTTTGCGCGGAAAATACATTTTGCTGTATTTTTTTTTTGCGATATTTTTTTCGCGGTAAATTTTTCGACTAAAGCTCCAACCCCCAAGTAAAAGTAATTAAATCAGCCCAAATTTTTGCGCGGATAATACTTTCGTTATATATTTTTCGCATATTGCATTTCTCTATTAAAACTTTGCGAGGTTATAGTTTTCGCTGTATTTATTTCGCTTAAATATTTTTTCGCTGTTGATGTGTATCATTGTCAATCCTTTGCGCGGAAAAAACATTTCGAAGTTAATGTGTATCGTTGTCAATCCTTTGCGCGGAAAAAACATTTCGCGGTAAATTTGTCAACTAAAGCTCCCACTCCCAAATAAAAGTAATTAAATCAGCCCAAAATATTTTCGCTGCCAATACTTTCGCTATATATTTTTCGCGGTGATTGCATTTCTCTATTAAAACTTTGCGAGGTTATAGTTTGCGCTGTTTTTATTTCGCTTAAATATTTTTTCGCTGTTGATGTGTATCGTTGTCAATCCTTTGCGCGAAAAAAACATTTCGAGGTAAATTTGTCAACTAAAGCTCCCGCT
>CAUEHQ010000474.1:0-17957 GCA_958510825.1 Brachypterus glaber
CAAATGGGGAAAGTGGAAATACCTGTTATCTGATGACAAGATAACAGGTGTCATCTTCAAAGGTCCGACCAAGGGGATTTCCGCTATCTGATGATGATGGCACGTGTCAGCTTCAAATTTTGGTGGTTTGGCCCACCCCCGTGTGACCTTGAGAATAGTTTGGATAGGTGCCATCATTTATAGGAGAATTAGCTCAGCGTTCTAAGGCATCGATATAGCATTGACACTGAGCTAATGATCGTAAGTTCAAACCTCACTGGCGCCGATTGCCTTTTTCAGTTAATTAATAATTTAAATTTGGCGAAGGCGTACTCCCTAGATATATTGGTTCTAAAGTCAATTAAAGCAGGTGGTTCCCTCTACTACTATCCCACACAAGTCCTGAACTTAGGAGATGCTTAATTAAGTAGAATAGTACGAGGTTAAAAAAACAAACATAAACATAAACAAACATCTGGAGCCTGAAGAGTTCTTCGGGTGACGACAATGATCAGAGTGTGTAGCTATCTAACGGTAGAAATTAGTCTCTTTATTTATTATCGCAGCGATTTTATATTTTTATATTGTAAAATCAAAAGTTAGTTTAATAAAAACGCAACATTATTGTGGATTTACTAAATTTTGCGAAAATACTTAAACATTTTACAAAAAAAATAAAAATATTTTAGCTTTTCACAAAAAAAACATTTAAAATTACAAAGACGTGTTGTAATATTGTACAAATGCGAAATAATTTTACAAATTATTATGTAATATCACAGATAAATGTTGTGAAATTACAAAAAAATAATTGTTATGAATTTACAAGATTACAATCAGTTTAGTTTAATTACAAAGTTGATATGTAATATTACTAGCAAGATCGGTGGCATTAAATAACCAACGATATTGTTAGTAATTTCACAAAACAATTTTTAGAGTGTAGATTGATAGACAGATACTCTACAAACTGCGCCGAGTTGTCTGTACTAGAAAAAATATTTAAGTGTAACCATGTGTGTGGTGAACCTCGTTAATCGAGCTGTTGAACCTCGGCTAGACTTTTAAGCTAAATTATGAAACAATTTTTATTATTTATATATTTATAGTTTAATATATGGCGCCTTCGCCAAAATTCTGCTGATATGATTTTGATTATCAAATAAACTATAAATGAAACGTTGTCAGAATTGTCAAAAGGATATAGAATAAGGTGCCTAGTGTGTGATATTAGTGCCAAATTTTGCTGAAATTTATTTATTTATTTATTTATTTATTTATTTATAGGTTTATTTATTTATAGGTTTTAAGTCGTTCTGGGACCTATCAAGGTACTTTATACCATAAATGATTTTAATTATCAAATAAACTAGATGAAAGGGTGCAAAAGCCTTGTCAAAATAAAAAAATTGTAAGGAGTATTACTTATATATAATATAAAATATTCGTTGATGATTTTTTGTAAAAATCCTACCACCTGCTGCCCAAATGGGGTCTGAGGGAATTTATGTTATCTGATGACAAGACAACAGGTGTCATCTTCAAATCTTAATATTTAATCTATTAAAAAAAATACTCAATACTTATTTTTAAAAATTATAACTACATATCTGTATACTGGGTATATCTTTATACACTGCAAAAATATATTGCATGAAAAAATAATTTTTGGACTTTTTGGTTTGGACTTCTTAAAATTATATATTATACATAATAAAAAAAACTATTAATACTCTTTGCCATTATCAATTTGCAATTTTTTTGGATAGCGCTCATTGCTGGTGTGCAAAATGTCATTTATGTGGTAAAAATGTGCAATTTTTCTCACATAAATTTGTCATTTTTACACACATTTATATGGAAAGAAAATGTCATTTTGACACACATTTATATGGAAAAAAATGTAATTTTTACACACATTTATATGGTAAAAATTATACATTTTTGTCATAAATACCACATATTAACCACAAAAATGTGCCTTTTTTGTAGCATTAAAGTGCCACTACATATTATGAAGCAATGCTTCGAATGTGTATGCTATCCAAAACACGTGTTCCGCGTGTATATCTGTATACACTGCAAAAATATATTGCATGAAAAAATAATTTTTGAAAATATTATACATAATAAATAAAAAAATATTAATACTCTTTATACCTAATAAAAAAAACTAATAATACTCTGTGCCATTATAAATTTGAAAATTTTTTGGATAGCTCCCTTTGCTGGTCTGCAAAATGTCATTTATGTGGTAAAAATGTGCCATTTTTCTCACATTCTCGTCACATAAATGTGTCATTTTTACACATTTATGTAGCAAAAAATGTGTAATTTTTACACACATATGTCTAAAAATGTGTAATTTTTCTCACATTCTCATCACATGTCATTTTTACACACATTTATATGGAAAAATTTTTCCTTTTTACAAACATTTATATGGTACATATTAACCACAAAAATGTGGCTTTTTTTGTAGCATAAAAGTGCCACTACATATTATGAAGCAATGCTTCGAATGTGTATGCTATTCATAACACGTGGTCAGCGTGTAAATACTTGGACTGGAATAGAGAAAAAACTTTTAATCTTTATAGTTTATTTACTAATATTACATACAGGGCTGTTTTTAACAGTCCTGTTTTAACAGCTCTGTTAAAACAGCCCTGTAACAGCCCTATTTTAACAGCCCTATTTTAACAGGTCGTTAAAACTGCCCTAGTAACAGCCCTATTTTAACATCTCTGTTAAAATAGGGATGTTACCAGGGCTGTTTCGACAGAGCTTTTAAAATAGGGCTGTTAACAGAGCTATTCCAAAAGATATTTTACCAGGGCTGTTTTAACAGAGCTGTTAAAATAAGGCTGTTAACAGGGTTGTTTTAACAGAGCTGTTAAAACAGGACTGTTAAAAACAGCCCTGTATGTAATATTAGTAAATAAACAATAAAGATTAAAAGTTTTTTCTCTATTCCAGTCCAAGTATTTACTTATCTCGTCCTGATTCTGATAACTCCTTACCAGAAAAACGTTATTCCTATCCTAATTTAAATATTCAATATAATATAAGTGATTTTATTCAAGTAGAAGTCTTAAATAATCAAATAATTAATAATATAGATTACAATAATTTAAATATGACATTTAAACCCGAATATTTGTTTAGTGTACCCGAATTCGATGGTAATCCCAACGAATTAAACATATCGAAACTTCAGAAGCTTTAATTAATGGTTTTTATAATCCAGCAAATGTTAACTGACAAATGTTTTTTTATTAAATTCTTTAATCGGAAAACTAGTAGGAAAAGCTAAAATTGTAGTCAATATCCAAAATTGTAAAAATTGGGATGAACTTAAATAGTGTCTAAGAAGAAATTTCGCAGACAATAGGGATGAACTATCCTTAAATAGGGACCTTAATCATTTACGAAAACTTCCAAATGAGAGACCCGAACAGTTTTATGATCGGTGTCTAGAGCTACTTAACTTAACTTGCTCATATATAGACAATCATGAGGAAGCAACTAAACTATGTAAAAGGGAATTATATAAAAAATTAACTTAAATTAACGATCATTTCTTTCCGGCTTAAAACAACCCTTAGGTAATCATATCAGGAGCATGAGGCCCCCTGATTTAAAAACTGCAATGCAGTATATTACAGAGGATCATAATGGATAATAAATATCCACAATTTAATTTTGGTAGTAATAATAATTATAAGTTACCTAGTAATGGAAATAACCCATTAAATTATAATAATTTTAGAATGAATAATAATTTTTCATATAAACAGCAAACAAATCCATTTAAGCCCCCAAATAATAATTTTAATAATTTTAGGCAGTACTCTAATAATAATTTTAATCATTTTAATAAACCACAGTTTCCATCCTAACCTATTCACATTAAGCAAAAATTTAATCAAAACCCTCCTAGATATTTTAAAAATGGGCAAGTATTTGGCAAACCGCAAAACGTATGGAAACCCCAGCCAAATAAAAATTATTTTCCCCCACCGACGCCTATGAGTGTGTCAACCAGAAATAGTAATAATTTTAGAAATCCTAATAATAATTTTAATAACAATTATAATCAACCTAGTACATCTAGAAATAATTTTAATAACAATTATAATCAGCCTAGTACATCTAGAAATCATTTTTACCCGCAAACCAGTCAAAATTCACGCTATAAAATAGAAGAAGTGTATAATAATGAAACTACTTCTGGACCAAAACCAACTGACACTGATAGAAATTTTTTCCTGAATAATCAAAAAAACAACCCTACTTAGTTGTTAATTTTAATAATGGGAGGATTGGTGTAGTGGAGTACCGCGTCGTACTTGACGAGTTTACTACCCAAATAGCGTGAGATCGATCCTCACCGGTGCCGATTTGCCTTTTTCAGTTAATTAATAATTGAAATTTGGCGAAGTCGTAAATGAAGCGGACACTCCCTATAAATTGGTTCGAAAGTCAATTAAAGATAGTGGTTCCCCCTACTACTAGTCCATACAAGTCCTGGACTTAGGGGATGCCTAATTAAGTAGAATAGTACGAGGTTAAACAAAAATGTAATGTAAATGTAATAGTAATACACTTGATAAGGCATAACTTCCTTTTATAGTTCTCCCTGAAAATAATTTAAAAATTTTAATTGATACAGGCGCAAGTAGTAGTTTTTTAATCCTAAAATAGTAGAAAACTATATCCTAATTGTATAAAAAATAATTCTTTTGTTGTTAATTCTGTATTTCAACAAGAAACACATAAATACTCTGCTGAAATACCCACTTCAAAATTATTTAATTTACCTGATACAACTAGTTTCAAATTTTATTTGTTTAAATTTCATGACGTTTTTGATGGTCTTATTGGCATCGATAACTTAACATATTTAGAAGCTTTAGTTGATATAAATAATATAAAGTTGATAACTCCTTATGAGGAAATAAGTTTAGATAATTTTAAAGTTTGTTTGTTTGTTTGTTTGTTTGTTTTGTTTAACCTCGTACTATTCTACTTAATCAAGCATCCCCTAAGTCCAGGACTTGTGTGGGCTAGTAGTAGGAAAACCACCGGCTTATACTGACTTTCGAACCAGTTTCTAGGGAGTGTCCGTTTCACTTAGCGCCTTCGCCAAATTTCAATTATTAATTAACTGAAAAAGGCAAATCGGCGCCAGTGAGAATCGAACTCACGATAGTAGACTTGCTATACATACGCGCTAGCCACTACGCTATGCCTCCCATTTATAATAGTTAATTTAGTAACTATTGCCCCTCAGTGTGGACAAATTATTCAAGTAAATACAAATATTAATAATGGTGATATAATTATTCCTAATCTTAAGTTAACGGATTTTTAGAAATAAATTATTGTGTTACTAAAGCACATAATGGTAAAGCCTTAGTGACTATGGTTAATAAAAGTGATGATGAAGTTACAATTGACTTTACAAATAATATAATTGCGGAAAAGTTTGAAATAGAAAATCCTAATATTAGAAAATTAATTTAAATAATATTAAAACTAATCCTAATACTAGTAACCCCCTAAATTTAAATAAATTACGTATAGATCATTTGAATATAAAAGAAAAAGATAAAATAATTAAATTATGTAGGGAATATTCAGATATATTTTATAACGACAAGACAAAACTGACCTATACAAATAAAATTAAACATAATATACGCACTACCGATGAAATTCCTATTTATTCAAAGTCATACAGATACCCCTTTGTTCATAAGCAATAGGTTAATAGACAAATAGATGCTAGAACAACAAATTATCTGTCCTTCACACTCTCCGTGGAGCAGTAATATATGGGTGGTCCCCAAGAAGCTTGACGCATCTGACAAACAGAAATGGAGAATTGTGGTGGATTATCGTAAATTAAATGAAAAAACCACAATCGATCTATTTACATTGATATAGGACAAGTCAAAAACAAAAGAAAAAAAAATAACAAATTAGAAATTGTATGACAAAAACTCCTCAATCAAGTAAAATGCATTTAAAATCAAAATATTTTTAATAGTTTTCATATACAAATTATATCTCAAATCTCTTATCTGCCTAGGCAGTTTATTGTATAAAACCGCGCCAAAATAGTAGGGATTATTTTTTTGTAATTCGAGTCTATGAATGGGATATTCAATATTAGTACCATGACGTGTTTCATAACCATGAGAATTATTTAATAATTTGAATTTATTTATATTTAATTTAACAAATTTTAACATTTCCAAAATATAGAGACTTGGAAAAGTTAATAACCGTTTGTTTATAAATGTATTTTTGCATGATTCCCTAAATTTTAATCCAAACATATTTCTAATGGCCCTTTTTTGAATAATAAAAACTCTATCAGATGTAGATGCATTACCCCATAAAATAATTGCATATCTTACTACAGATAAGAAATTAGACATATAGAATGTACGAACAACATCTTCACTACATATTTGGTGTAGTCTTTTCAGGGCAAAAAAGTTCCTACAGCACTTACTGCATACGTAATCCACATGATCTTTAAAGTTTAAAGAAAAATCAACAAAAACCCCCAATAGTTTTGTAGAAGTAACTTGTTGAATAGTTTTGTTATTCAGTTTTATTAAGGGACTCTCCTTATAGTAGGCACCGTATGTGTAGAATTGCATAAAAACTGTTTTGTCCTGATTTAGTACTAAACCATTTCTAGCAAAATATTTGAAGACAGATTGCAAGTTTTCTTGAGTAATAAATACCCACTTCCCAATATAAATGACCTATTAGACAAGTTAGGTAAATGCATGTATTTTACAACTTTACACTTAGCGAGCGGTTATCACCAAATTGAAATGGATGAGGCAGATATTGAAAAAACCGGTTTTAATACTAAAAATGGGCACTACGAGTTCCTTCGAATACTTTTTGGCCTTAAACGCCCCAGCTACATTCCAGAAAACCATGGATTACATATTTAGAAATGTACCAAATTGAGTAGTTTATTTAGATTACATTATTATTTTTAGCACAAGTTTACAGGAACACATTAATAATTTAAATTTAGTTTTTTTAAAACTTCGAGAAGCAAATTTAAAAGTAGAATTAGATAAGTCTGAATTTTTGAAAAAAGATGTTTCATATTTAGGTCATATAGTTACTCCTGAAGGTATTAAACTTAACCCTGACAAAATATACGCTATTAAAAATTACCCCATTCCTAAAACTACCAAACAAATCAAAGGATTTTTTGGTCTGGTAGGATATTATAGAAAGTTTATTAATAATTTTCCAAATATAACTAAACCTTTCACTAAATGTTTAAAGAAAAATTTAAAAATAATACACGACAAAAATTTTATAAGTGCTTTTGAAACTTGTAAAAATATTTTAATGAATGACCCTATTTTACAATAACCAGACTTCTCTAAAACCTTTAATTTAACCACAGACGGGAGCAATATGGCCTTAGGAGCCATACTCAGTCACGGGCCCATTGGAAAAGATTTACCCATAGCATACGCTTCATGTACACTTAATGAAAGTGAAATTAATTACAGTACAATAGAAAAAGTATTATTAGCAATTGTTTGGGCAACGAAATACTTTAGGCCTTATATTTATGGCCAGCTCTTTAATATTATTACAGACCATAGACCCCTTACTTGGATTTTTTCAATTAGGGACCCCTCTTCAAAATTACTTAGATGGAAATTAAAATTAAAAGAATACGATTATAATATAATATACCGGGTGTCCCACCAGGTTCTTGACAAGCTATATCTCCGTTATTTAAAAAGATAGGATTTTTGCAAAAAAAACAGCGTTAAATGGGAGCCGTTGAAGTTTTTATTCATGTATCCAAAACCACCCTTTGCCTACCCACCCCCTTCAAACCACCCCCAACTTTTGTTTTTCAAATAGCATTCTCCCATTTTTATCAAAGAATATGAAAGTACATTTCATTCTGAATTCAACCATGTATTATAAATGGTATCTTATCATTTAAGGGGCTCCAAATAACTATTATTATTTATTAATAATAGGCTGGTATTTAGAACAAAGTTGCAGGTGGTTCCAAGAGAGTGGGTTATTAAGGGTGGTTTTTGGATAAAATAATCAGTTCTCTTTTAGATATAATCAAACTTTTTTTTGGAAAAAAATTTGGTGAAAAATATTGCTTGTGATCCGATGGGTTTGTACTTTGGAGCCCCTTAAAAAATAAGATATCACTTATAATTGTTGAATTTAGAATAAAATGTGCTTTCATATTCTTTAGTAAAAATAGGGGGATGCTATTTAAAAAACAAAAGTTGGGGGTGGTTCCAAGAGAGTGGGTAAGTAAGGGGTAGTTTTGCATAAGTCAGCAAATTCTACTTTGACTCGCATTTACTTTTGTTTTTTTCGATTTTTTTTATCTTTTTAATCAACGGTGATATAGCCCGTTTAAAACCTGGTGGGACAATATTATTAATAAATAATAGTTGTTATTTGGTGCCCCTTTAAGAAATAAGATACTACTTATAATATATGGTTGAATTAAGAATAACATTTACTTTCATATTCTTCTGATAAAAATGAGGGGGTGCTATTTGAAAAACAGAAGTTGGGGGTGGTTTTAAGAGGGTGGCTAAGCAAGGGGTGGTTTTGAACACGTCAATAAAAACTTCAATGGTTCCCATTTAAAGCTATTTTTTGCAAAACATTCTATCTTTTAAAATAACGAAGATATAGCTTGTCAAGAACCTGGTGGGACACCCGGTATAAAAAAGGTACTTTAAACTCAAATGTTGACTCATCTCGTGTACAGATTAATACAAGAGAAACTCGTGCATCAAGCATTTATGAATACATAAAGCAATTTAATGACGAACTTGAACTTGAGAATCAGCAAAATTCCTAACAAACAGACGACAATTATTCCACACGCGCTCAACTTGGCAGTGAACTTAATAAAGACAACGAATCAAATATAGAATTACCCTGCACTACAAAAGAATTAGAAAAGTTAGATAAAATAATTGAAATGATAAATAATGAAAATAAAGAACGCCTTACCCATAATGTATCCCCAAACTTTTGATTATTACCACTTATACCCTATTGTAATATAAAGTTAGAAGACACAGATTTAGAAAATGCACAAAAAATTGGAAAAAACAATGAAAGACCTTTAATTAAAGTCGAGTTCACCACAGAAGAAGCTAAGAATAAACTACTTGCTGCTTATAAAATAAAAAAAGGAGTAACTAAAAGGGAAATAGGCCAGAATGGAAATGATAATATTTACCTCAATCATGGCATGACCTTTGAGAATCAAATTTTATTCAAAAAAGCAAGGGATCTCAAGAAAGAGTTGAATTTAAAGTTCATAAGGTTTGGACTTTAGAAAATGCACAAAAAATTGGAAAAAACAATGAAAGACCTTTAATTAAAGTCGAGTTCACCACAGAAGAAGCTAAGAATAAACTACTCGCTGCTTATAAAATAAAAAAAGTAGTACTAAAAGGGAAATAGGCCAGAATGGAAATGATAATATTTACCTCAATCATGGCATGACCTTTGAGAATTAAATTTTATTCAAAAAAGCAAGGGATCTCAAGAAAGAGTTGAATTTAAAGTTCGTATGGTTTCAAAAAGAAAACATATTTATAAGACAAGAAGAAGGAAGCAAGATCGAAGAAATCATTTGGACTTAATGAAGAAAAACTAAAAATAACACAAAATGCTAAAATCAAAATAATATACCTGAATATAAGATCTATAAAAAATAAGGTAAATGAAATGAACATAATGCTAGATGAAAAAAAACCAGTAGTCCTGGTACTAACAGAAACCCACCTTAATGAAAATAATACAAAATATTATAATTTTAAAAATTATACAATTGCATACTGCTGCAGAAATGGAAAAGGAGGAGGGACAGCCATTTTTAATCTAGATACCCTAAGTAGCTCAGTGGAGCTAAAAATAAATCATCTAAATAAAAAAAATATCCTAGCAATCAAAATTAATGAAATGGATATACAAATTTATGCTATATATAGACAGCCAAAAAAAACAATATATACAGAAATTTTTTGAATGCCTTGAAGATAATGTATTAAAACATAATGTTAATTCTATAATCCTGAGTGATATGAACATAAACTTAATTAAAAAAGAATACATAGTTAATGAATATAAAAACATCATCAATTGAAGGGATACAAAATTTTAAATAAAATAGGAAAAAAATATCATACTAGAAAAAACCTAATCAGTGGAAAACATTCAATTATTGATCATGCGATAACAAACATAAACTATCAAAACAGTGAGATTATATTAACTAATACACCAGTAAGTGATCACAAGATAATTGAAGTAAATCTAAAACTAAGCGTGAAGGACAAGCGAGAAAACAAAAACTATATACATAAGAGGAAAGAGGAAAAATCTAATACAACTAAGAGAAGCCTTAAAAAACAAACTAAGTGCAGATAGTGCAAAGACATTTAAAGAACTTCAAGACTTAATAAGATCAGAAACAATAAACCACACTACAGAAAGAGTAAAGAAAAAATATGTGAGAACCAATTTTGAAGGCTGGATGACAAAAGAAGTATATCGTTGTAGAAAAGTTAAAGATAAAGCATACAAAAGGTTGACAAAAAAAAGGGAAAGTGAACAACTAAGATTAGATTTTATTTAAAAATAAACAAAAGGAACTAAAAAAAATTAATTAAAAAGGAAAAGAAGGCAAAGCAAATAGAAAAAGATTAAGGAAATGGCAGAAAACTATGGAGGATACTAAATGGCATTCAACAAGGGACAAATGAAGTGAAGAAAGCAGATATCACTGAAATAAAAAATAACAATGGGAAAATAGTTAAAGACAAAAAAGAAATTGTGGAAGTGTTAAATAAGTACATTTCAGGAATAGGAAAAAAATTGGCTCAAAAAATTAAAGGACCCATAATCAAAAACAAGAAGAAGTACAGGGCGAATGCGTGACTATATATGCTCCCAACAAACTTAAAAAGAGCGCCGCACCAGGGTATGATGAGATTAAGCCGTCTCTGGTAAAAAATTTATCGGAAATTATATCACCTACACTAGTCAAACTAATCAATGGTTATATGAAACAAGGAATTTTTCCTGAAAATAGCACGCAACACACCAATACATAAGGAAGGGAGTACAAATGATCCAAACAACTATAGGTTTATATCCAATCTAACAGTCTTTTGTAACATTTTTGAAATAGTACTGCATAATAGACTCTCCGAGCATGTCAAAAATTTAGATTACCTCAGTAAAGCGCAACACAGCTTCCAACAAAGAAAAAGTACAACAACAGCTCTATTAAATCTTCTTTTATGTATCCATAAAAAATTGGATGAAGGGAAAACAGTGACGGGATTAATAATAGACTATAGAAAAGCTTTTGATACCGTAGATATAGACATACTAATTGACAAACTGGGACAACTTGGATTAGAAGGAATAGCTATTGAAATATTTAAAAGTTACCTCAAGAATAGAAAACACTACACAAGCATAAATGGAAACAATAGTCAACAAGTGAAATGACCTATGGAGTACCTCAAGGATCGGTCCTGGGACCTTACCTCTATATTATCTATATTAATGACTTGGTTATCTATAAGCTGCACGACAAATATATGATGTACGCAGATGACTTATGAAGGAACTGATGAAGAAGTAGAACAAAAAATAACAGAAGATCTAGAAGTTATACGAAATGGACAAACACTAATAAACTTACCATTAATGAAAACAAATGCTATTTAATCAACATTGAAAGAAGAACAAGAATACATAACTTGGAAATTAGTATAAATGGTACAAAACTTAAACAGGTTGATCAAATAAAATACTTGGGACTTACAATAGACAAAACATTGACTTGGAATGAACATATAATAAAGTTAAAAAAACAAATATCCTCACTAATTAACATGGCATATAAGGTAAAAGATAACTTACCAAAAAAACAAAACAAAATGTTGTATGACGCCTATGTAAAAAGCAAATTAATGTATATGATACCTTTCTGGGGAACTGGAAATAAAACAAACATAGCACAATTACAGAGGGTACAAAATAGGTTAGTTAAAGCATTATACAACATCAATAGGGACACTTCAACAAGAAAAATTTACAAAATGACTAAACATTTTGAAATAGAAGAATTAAAACTACAAGAAACACTTAAACTATTACATAAAATTGATGTAGGTGAAATAATAGACAATGAAATAAAGCTAACAAGAAACAAGGATATTCACCAACACGCAACAAGAAATAGGAACGCAATCAGAATTGCCAGAACAAGATCCATAATTACACAAAGACAACTCATGATAGAAGAACTAAAAGTATATAATGAACTTCCCACCAATTTAAAAGAAAAAAAGCCAAAGACTTGAAAAAACTGATAAGAGATTATATTTTTGAAAACAGAAATTGATGTTAATGTATATTGTTAAATTATATGTAGATTATTTATATTTTTAAATTATGTTAATGTATTTTCTTAAATTATATGTAAGAATTAATAGTAAATTATCAGATGTGGCCCATTTGGACTTTTATGATTTATTTTATTTTTTCAATAAAATAAATAAAAATTCCTTCTTATCAAAGTGAGAAATTCAAAACGATCTTGCCACAGGATAAATTCTTATTAAAAAATGAAATATATTATACTTTCCAAGGAAAAATTTGTCAAAAAAATAAGTCAAAAAGCTATATTTGTGAAAATTTGGAATTCTACGAATCCAAAGGTCTTGATCTTTGTGAAATACAACTTTTGGAACTAAGAAAACCCGAAAATTGTAACCGAATCAATGTTAAAGTCACAGAGTCAATATTTAAGCAGCTAGAAGACTCCAAAAATTGTATTGGTTTCTTTCCAATAAAACAAAAAATAATTTTGAAATGTAAAAATCAAGAAGAAATTTTGAATATAATTGGAAGTTATTTATTCAAAATACCAATAAATTGTCGAATAATAAGTAATAAGTTCAATATTAACAATGAAAAACAAGTCATAATGGACTCTACTCCAATTATTTTCCCAAATTTGGAAAATAACCTCACCTTCAACACAGAAGATGAAATTTTTGAAAATGTTCAACTAAAGGTCACAAAAATTGAAGATCTACAAGAAATTGGAAGAAAATTTTTAGAAAAATTTTGAAAATAAAATGCACAAAACCTCTACCCTTTTATTATATATTTTAATTGTAATTTTTATTTTATTTATTCAATAAACTTAAACATAAAGGTGTTTTATTAAACTGTAAAAATAATACTAACTCTCCAAAAGAAACTGAAAATAAAGTTTCAGAAAATATTATTTTACCTAATATTCAACTTTCTTAGAAAAGTAAGTCGAATCTTTTGTAGGGAGGAATTATATCCCCAAACTACCCTTAAATTGCATAGTTGTATTTTTATTTAAACAATAGAGTTATTATTATTTAATTGTTATAAATGCAAGTGATACCTATTTTTTAGACACTTCCATTTCGCTTCTACTTTATTATTATTCGTAATTATTTACTACAAAGTTCTTTTAGTGTAGTTTTTGTAATTTTAGTTAATAAATAAACTTTTTAAAAACATCATCTGCCCTTTTGACAACTTAATTCATGAATCAACATTTATACATGTAAGTGTAAACTTTTTTAAAAAATGCCCTTTATAAAATAATAATAATTAGAAGTAGTGGTCGTAATATTTTATATTATATACAAATACTACAGTAAAAAATTAACAATAAAATTTGGGAAATAACTAAAAAATCTATTAACAAACAAAAATTAAAATTAAAAAAAAAATCAAAAATTAAATTAAAATATTATAAATACACTTAAAAATGGCAAATCCCCTGGGTTGGACGACATAACTGCGGAACTTTAAAAGAAACATCTGTGTTTTTAGTTGAGCCGCTTATTAAATTAATTAATTTAAGTTTTGAACAAGAAGAATTTTCAAACATTTTAAAAATAGCTTTCATAACACCAATATTTAACCTCAATTATCAGTAAATTTTTTTAAAAAGTTATAAAATCCAGAATGGAATCCTTCAATAAAAAGTATAACATATTAAACAACCAACAATTAGGTTTCCGCAGCGAGCTTTTAACCCAGGATACAATTATCACTCTGATAAGTAAAATATATAAAAATCTAGATATTTCTAAGCCCTCAATTGCAATTTTTCTCGATGTAGCAAAGGCTTTTGATACTATTAACTATAAACGACTTTTGCGCACACTGGAAAGCTACGGTTTTCGAGGAAAAATATACAATTTAATTAAAAGCTATCTTACGAACAGAACTCAAATTGTCGAAATAGGGAATAGCCTAAGTTACCAAAAAGTTGTTAAAACTGGAATCCCCAAGGGGACGGTTCTTGGACCTTTATTATTTATTCTTTATGTCAATAGTATATTTTTACAAATATCAGAAGGGTTAATAGTATCATTCGCGGATGATATGCCTGTCTACATCGAGGGAAATTCATGGCTGGAGGTAAAAACAACTGCTGAAAAATGTTTAAAAAAGCTATTTAACTGGTTCAATCATAAACTTTTAAAAATAAATTATTCAAAAACTAAGTTTCTTGCTTTCACATCATATACACAAAATTTGCCTGAATTAAACAACCTTAAAATTCATAGTGATTGCGATAATTAGTTAAATTGTTCTTGCACTACAATAGAAAAAACAAATAAAATATTTGGGTCTAACGATTGATTGCCACCTGCGATGGGACTACCATATTTCTGACGTATGCAATAAATTAAGGAAACTAATGTATTGCTTTAATATTTTAAAACATATTCTGTCCTTAAAACTTATTAAGGCAGTATATTACGCATTTGTTGTATCAATATTGGAGTACGGTTTAATTGAATGGGGTGCAACGTCAAGTACTCACATTAAAAACCTAAGCGTCATTTAAAGAAAAATTATTAAAATTATTTTAAAAAAACCTCAGCTTTTTATAGAATTTATTATTATGAATTTAAAAGAACTATATGTACTATCTTTAATGAAACATTACTTTAAAAATAAAAGCAGCATAAATTTAATAAACCATCCGCACGACACTCGTCAAAAGAAAAATCTAAAAACCCATTTAAATATAGCTAAAAAAACTATTGGTGTTAAAAATTATTTGTTTTACATAAAAAAAAATCCACAATTTATTACCCATCTAATTAAAAAATTACAAATACACCTACAAGTCATTTGTAAAAAAAATAAGATTTGCATTTCGGATAACTCAGAAATGATAAAAACCATTCTAAACTAATAAAAAAATTAACTTTACATTCTTAAAATAGATCTCACACTTTAAACATGATTGCTTATTTCGAGCCCTACAAAAAAAACATAATAAAAAAGTATAAAATCTGTGTATATCAGGCACAAGCTTATGTGATATGCTTATATCAACATGCAGGAAAAAAAATATTGAAAAAAAAATTCGCACACATAATGGCTCACCGTAAGAAAATATTGTAATAAAATTAGTATATAATTTAATTAAGGTAACAAATTTGAAAATAGGTTGTAAAATATGTTATGTGAATGTTTGTAAATAAATAAATAAAAATAAATAAAAACTACTCCTGAATTTTTTTTAATTTTGACAAGGTGCTTGCAGCCTTTAATCTAGTTTATTTAATAACTAAAATCATTTCAGCGAAATTTGGCACTAATATCACACACTAGGCACCTTATTCTATACCCTTTTCACAATTCAATTTTGACAACGTTTCATCTATAGTTTATTTGATAATCAAAATCATTTCAGCAGAATTTTGGCGAATTGTTTCATAATTTAGCTCAAAAGTCTAGCTAGCCGAGGCTCAACAGCTCGATTAACGAGGTTCACTACACACATCGTTACACTTAAATATTTTTTCTAGTATAGACAACTAGGAGGCGCAGTCTGTAGAGTATCTGTCTATCAAACTATAGGCCCGCGGTTCACTTTACAGCCACCGAGATTTATTTTTAAAATTTATTAAAGAGACCAATTTCTACCGCTAGATAGCGACACACTCTGGTCATTGTCATCACCCGAAGAACTATTCAGGCTCCAGATGGCATCTGTCCAAACTAATCCCAAGGGCACACAGGGGTGGGCCAAACCCCCAAAATTTGAAGCTGACATCAGATAGCGGAAATCCCCAAGGTTGGACCCTTTGAAGATGACACCTGTTATCTTGTCATCAGATAACAGAAATTTTCACGGTCCCCATTTGGTTCCCAGGCTGAGGTGGCGCAATAACTACAGTTTTGTAATGTAGTTTTTAAGTAACAGGTACAGCATAAAAAATAAATTGAATTAAGGCAGTTAAAGTTGAAAAATTACTGAGTTTTGATTTTCGTTAAATATTTGATATGCTGATCTAGGCCCATTTTTTGAGCTAATATTTTTCAGATTTGTTTAACATAACTGAGATGTAAAAAATAAAGTTTCATGAAAATCTATGACCATGGACTGAGAACCCTGGATATTTCACTTTAAATTACTCAAAAAGAAATTTACATTTGAAGTTGAAGGTTTTTGAAGATTTTTAATTTTCTCTTGGTAAAATTTGCAATATAGGCAGCCCAACTTTGCATAAAGGGTACAGTTGTTCTTCCTAATTATTAAATGACATGTTAGAACGATATTTAGTTTCCATATGAACGCGTAGTAGAAGTTTTCAGTTCAAATTAAAGTACCAATAACAATGGAAAACTCTATTAAATTACTAACTATATCTATCATAGAAGTTAAAAACTACTTATATTAGGAATGTGAATTTTTATTGGTAGAACATAGTAAAAAAAACTTAAAGTTACTTCACTCCTTGTGGGACAAAATTCAGTAATGGGAGAAAATAGGTCTCTAGCTGCAAAAAAACTTAAATATGGACTTTTTGTGCAATTTAGTTAATGAAATATCTTGAATATTAACTGGTTTTGATACTCTGTTACTAATAGCTTCTATAAATATCGTCTGTTTTGAAAATCTGATATATTAACCTAAAAAAGGTAACAACGGTCCCTTGTCTCCCGCAACCTTTTTTACAATCCATATTTGTATGTAGATTACCTTAATTGAACTTTTTTTAGTTAATCTAAGAACTGTTAACTTACGTCATAAGACTTATTTACTTGGAAAATCTTATAGTGGTTTGAATAAAAAAATAATAACTTATGTCTCCCAATTTAAATCGAGCGCTTCTTATATTAGTAAAATCCGACACTGCTAGAATGCCGATCGTGGTACGTTAAAATTATTGGTAGAAGATCAGTGCCAAGTATTTTCATTACGTGTTAAGAGCGGTAAGTACTTCTAATTGTAAATATGCATTTAATAAATTTACTTTAAGCGATGTTATTTTAATGCGTACTTTTTTAATGAGAACGCCGGTCCCTAATATTATCTTAATTGTTTTTAATTATATCTCAGACTAAACATTTTAGATTTGTACAATAACATATACAATACCTAATCTCAAATTTGCAGGAACTGAGCTCAAAGACCTTGATCCAAATCCCACTAATTGTGTCTAAACGCAACGACCGTCCCTTGTAACGACGGTCCCACGAAAAGGAACCGTTGTTGCTAAAATAGGAAAAGTCGTTACATATTTGAAAAATTATGCAAATTTTTACTCTGTTAACATTGTTTTTTCTATAACTCTTGCAGAATAAAGAAATAAATATATTCCAAACTCAAAAAAACAATATAATGCCTAAAATTAAGCTTAGAGAAAGCCAATTGGATGAAAAGGGGAGTGAGAAATATAAAAAATATTATATTAAAAATATTAATTTTATTTTTAAATTGAGAAAATTGGTCCCTTTGCTAAAAACAACGGTCCCTATAAAAATAATAACGACGGTCCCTCTAAGAATAATAAAATTTTTGCTAATCAACTGTATGTACAACC